>PDGT01000061.1:1465353-1501861 GCA_003671415.1 Megathymus violae
GAGCGGTACTGTAGATAAACATACACACGAGTTTAAAGCAGCAAAGTTTAAAAGATTTGTAAATATATTTTTAGAAAGGAATAAAGGAAGAGTTGCTAGTAAGAATTAAAACGCACGTTCAGAATGACACCATATTTTATTCACAAAATTTTCATAACACCAATTTGTTACCAAAATAAAGGATTATTTTATAATTAGTCATACACACATTCATTTCAACAAATTAAGATTTTGGTCATAATAGACAACGCACAGATAACTCACAATAAATTATTTCATCGCATTTTGTCTATTACAACCAAGTGGAGTATTTTACACACTACCTAAAATCAATTTCAAACAAAAAAAAATGTCTTAATTGAAAAAAAAAACACTCCATTTAATACAGCCTTGGAACTTAATCACTTAAATAAACTAACTTAAGCATCGAACCTCTCATATAAAAATAATAAAACATAGTTATAAGCATACTTTTAATTTTAAACCTAAGTAGATAGACCGCCGAAGTGTTCATTGTTATCGTCTCGTATATCATATCAATCGATATTCCCAAGCTATTGCACAAATCTATTCGTATTAACAGCTATTTCGTATATTAGCAGTTGCATCGAACATGTATCTAATATCAATAATTTTCTTTCGTAAATAATGAATTCATTGCACCTAGTATTTTTTGTTATTTGTAGAGACTAGAAGTAACTTTAAATGCCGGGATATTACCGAAAATGTTTCACTGCATATATAGGTACTAAACAAAGAATGGTGAACTAAGTTACAACAAAATCTCATTCGCTTTTTGTGATAATTTCTTAGTTAAATACCTGATTAGAACTACATCCTGATACAATATGAAAAGAGCTAGTAATCGCAGTATTGTCATGGTATGATAATAATAAAAGTAAATGAACGCCCGCGAGTTTTTACAGCACTTGACATCCCCAAAAAACTGAAAACCCGCAAACTTGTTAAACGATGCACCTCAACGTGTGTTAGTAAGGATAGTAAAATTATGAACTTCGTCAATAATTTGCCTTTAAATATTCGACATAAGACTCACTGGGCCTTGTTCATACTTGATAAATTTATAATTTCTCGATTTTTTTTTATATACGTTAAGTTTTATCGACTAGCATTTACGACGCACGTATCGTTGCGTATATCGATCGTGTCTGCTCGGTCTAACTTTTTTTTACAACATTAAATGATTCGGGAGTGTCGAATACATGTTCTCCGAAACACTAATCGATCACTGGTGAATGTTTAATGATTGAAAATATATATGTATGTAATGCAGCATTACGCGACGCATAGTTCTTAAAATGAGCCTCCTTGCTTCACAACGGCATAAGTAGTTTTGATAATAGTATCTCTCCAAGAGAATCATGCAAATTCTATCAGTGTTTTGCACGTAATGAAATCACCACTTTGAACGATTTGCCTGGAGTGTGACCTCGTCCTTTCCAAATGCGTTAGTAGGTCTAGAGTTAGCGACCATCAGTTCTGAAGAACTTGTGTAATGACGTCATGTTCACACAATGTATTTATTTCGCCGAGACGATGGTTTATTTAGCTATGCTAGGATAGACGGCATCGCAGTCAAGTTATTAAGAAATTTTATTGTCGAATGTTACGAAGGATCTATTTATATAAGTAAGGCGACCCAGGCGCATACACCAACGCTCCGTTCAGGTGCAGCGGTGCGAAAATTATGACCAACAATTAAATTCCAAATAAACTGTGTTCGTTGCAAAATGTTAAATTTTAAAAAGTATCCAGTTACAAAATGTATAAAAATATATTTATACACGTAATTACTTTAAGGTGGCAACAGAGGCCGAATTAATATTACAATCAACGTCAACTCGGCTACAAAACATTACACGACAAGCTGGATGATTACATTGGGCTATTTAATCGATATTACATAATTCTTACTTTATATGCGAACCTTACATTACAAATATTCTACACTATACGGGAGAATTATCGGCACACGACGCATACGATACCAAAATGTTCGTCTTTCCTGATCGATTTGACATTTTAATAGATATACGCCGGTTTTACTTACAGAAATTGTACTTTCAGAGTACATATTATCTATTGCCTGTAAATAGATTTGAAGATTACAAGTGATCCTTTTTAACTCAACATCGAACAAGAAACCAGACGACTTGCGTACGAATTTAGCAGAACGTTAATTTGAACTGTGCACAGTGAATAATGTATTTAAAATTCCCTGTGAAACTCGATCTTAATAATGCTGTTATAATAATAATCAAAATGAAAATCGAATGGGAATAATACATTTTGCGCATTCATTTAACGTTAACAAAACAAACGTTGGATTGGAACGATCAGAAAACAGGAATAATTTGAAAATGGTGACAATTAATGTTACTCATAATAATCACTGGAAATTAAATATATATATACTTATTAATGACTCGAGTACCGTTGTAAGTCAAAATACGTGGTAGACACGACAATATATACACACAAAGCAACATCTACGCATTAAAAGCTGCGATCTTAATCACAAAGTACATAAAATTAAAATGAAATCAATCATATTTGATCAGACAAAATCTTTTTAACAAAATGGCTCCAGAAGGCAAAAATAATGCTTGTACCATGCGATTGTCAGGTTTTACGAACTTTTATCGTTTCAGAGCTATATATATATATATGAAACATACATATGAAACATATATATGAAAGGGACTTAAATCAAAAATTGTAATTAATGGGAAATGACGAAGAAAGTTTACTAAAATGTATGGTCTTGAGTAAATTTAAAGAGACTGATGAATGAGGTTTTTCCTTTTCCCTTTTTCACTAATAATACGGGCTCTTTTTCACCATGGGGTTTTTGAGTAGGCTTTTTTAAGTAAATTTATGGTAAAATCTAGAATTTCAGGAATTTTGAGTTAAGTCACTTTCATTCTAAAGGTGCGATTATTTAATAACAATAATATTCTTTCAATTATATTTCTTTTTTATATACTATTATGTGTCGTTAAATATCAAAATCCAGCAAGTCACCTTCAGTTTGTATGGACATACACGTGTTCGATATAAATAGGCATACGACCCACTCGATGGTCGCTGTCGCCTATGAATTAGTGCGATGCCAGGGGAATTACTATTGCTTTGGAGGCCTTGAAGGATTCTGTTACAATTTAATTAAGTTAGCGGTAAAATAACGAAAATCTACACTTGGCCCACTTCACACCTATTAAATACAACATATATTATGTGATAAATGTTCTATAATATATTACTAAATTTACATTTTTTTTACATACTTTCATAAGTTCCAGTTTATTAAACTAACAAACGCTAAGTGCAACAACAAAGTGCTCAGTACTGATGACATAGTTTTGAAATAATGTTTTGTCAAAATAACTTCGTAACGAAATTCTGTCCACAAATATCCATTTTTGACAATTATCAGAAACTGGTGTCTCGGGAAATGTCAATTTAGTTGCTACAACTTGAGGACGGACTTTAGTACAAGAAATAGTTAGCTTAACAATGCCATCATAGATGTCTCTGCGACATTTCAAAGATCTACATTCATCCTTTTAGTTTATATTAAATGGAAAAAAAAAATTAATTACACCTATTTAATTTTTGTAACAAATTAACTCTGAAATTTAAAGTTTATTTACTTATTCAAATCGCATGGTACATATTATTATTAATCTTCATTAAATAAACAATAATAGTCTCTGGGACACACAAAGCTTAAGACAAGGGTCCGTTCGTTTATTAATAAAATAAAAAATGCTCCACTCAAAACCTTACATACACAAAACCGTACATTTGTGAATCGGTAAGAATACACTAAAATCAATATGGATACTCTAGACTGACAAATTAACAGAGCTATGTCAATAATGCATAATTATGTTACATGGCTACAAAAACTGTATTACATAATGAACCCATTAAATATTAACACAACTGATTTTATTTAAGATGGAATTAAATATTCATAATACACGTCTTAGACCATAGAATGACGGGGAAGAGATGTAGCTTACGCGATAAAAAATGAAATATACATATGAATTTCGTTATAAAGATTATATCCACAAATACATACGCACACACCGAGACATATTTCGCAAAATATTTGACGCAAAAGTTTTGCGTCGTAACGTATGTCGCACCTTTAGAATTAAAGTGACTTAACTCAAAAATTGCAATTTATGGGATATAACGAAAAAAGTTTTCAAAAATGTATGGTCTTGAGTTCCCTTTTGCCTTTTCTCACTCATAATTCGGGCTCTTTTTCACCATGGGGTTTTAGAGTAGGCTTTAAGTAAATTTATAGTAAAATCTGGAATTTCAGGAATTTTGAGATAAGTCACTTTAATTCTGAAGCTGCGATATGATTTAATCTACACCACCTCTACAACTACATAATAGAATGGAAGCCGAGGATTCCAACTATGTGACTAAACGAGTTTTTTCTTTTGTAAACATTATTGATATCGTCTTACAGGAAAATGATGTAGAAAAAATTCATCAGAATTCCGGTACAGGTCGAAGCTATCGAGGTGTCGGGAGCTATACGGAGTCCGTATACGACTAAATTAACGTTCAACAAATTACCACAGCCTTTGTAAAGCCGATGTTTGACCTTTTAATCTTTGCGTGTAGACTCCGTTTAGAATTATTTTTTTTTCCGACTTCGACTTCATTTTTTTTCTTACGGTAAAAGGTACGAGGGAAAGGAATGGGACATTCATATAACGAGTTTTATTTTTCTACGCTTCAGCTCTTTTCAGGGATGAGTGGTTTATACGAAGATAGTTCTATAATACAAGCCGTCACAGCCAGCCGCGATAGTTATAAATGTTATAAGTGCTTAGTTATAAATCCCAGTTATTTATAGCCGGAAACTGAGTTTAACTTAAGGCTAAGCCTTTAGAAATTATAAATTTTATTTTACAATCACAATGACTACATTTGTAGGTTTTAGTCTTTTGGGAAATTTAGCAAGATATTTAAACATTTAAATTGTCAGTATCAGTTTAAACCTAAAACCTAACCTTTAGAGTAACATTTAATTCTAATAATTTTTTTCTCGAAGTAGATTAGTATTAATAATACGGAGGCCTTCTAGGAGTGGAATTCTATATCAATATTTCATTAAACCAATGCGAGTAATGATCAATATACCAGCAGGTGCAAATACAAATTAATATTTTACAATATAAGATTGAGATTTATAAAAACTAACGTATTTATGCTTTCTACACCTAAACAGATGTAATTCTTTACTATTCCCCACGGGGCAATCTAACATTGTTTTAAACGTTATATTTCCCACTATAAATTCAAAAACCATCCCCTGGAGAGCACTTCATTTGTTCCCTTATTTCATGAACAATACCAATACTTGTAAAAACGAATTAAATAAATAAGCAATAAACACTTAACAAACTAAAAGACAGCGTTTATTGCATCAAATCTTATTCGCTAAAATGAGTGCACTTTTATGTTTTTTCAAAACGGAATTTCCTTAAGCCGATTAGAAAAGATTTTGTCCATGGCATTAAGGATCGAATCGCCGCAACAGACGCGTTCCAGCCGAACGACATCGTTTTCGCTCTTAGTGCCATAGACAAAAGTTTTTTTTAATCGGATAAAGCCAACACCCCTTCGATTGTTATGGGTAAAACGTATGTACATTTAAAAAAAAACCATGTGGGGCTCATACAGTCCATTCAGTCTTAACCGTAAAATCACTCAACCTTGAACCGTGCCACATAAGGAACCAGTAGATAAAATTAATTTATATATATTTGTGCAACTATAGGTGCAGAATAATCTATCTTATTATTAACATAAAAAACTGTGTAATTTTCAATTTTCCATTACTAAATATATTACTATAGTAGGTAAGTTTACATATACTAAATACGATGAAATAAGGCCACAATTACATTTCTACAAATTGACAAACTTAAATTTTTAATACAATATCAGTTTGATGATATAGTCATAGCTACACATTGAATTGCTTAATTTGGCATATTCCTAGCTATTTTAAATTGCCAACTATAAATATATGACCAATCTATCAAGTGTTTAGAAGTTGGTTTCTTGAATGCATGCATAGAAAATAAAGAAAGTTTTTTTTATCTCGCTCTATTCAAATTTATTCTGAAAACATTGTAATTGGCCTATAATATTAAGCCTGTAGTAACTTTTCATTCTGTGATTTATTTGCAACCATAGAGGTATTATAGATAGAGCAGAAAAACCAGGCTTCCCCACTCTCCTTCGATTAAAAAGAAAGAGAAGATTGCGGTACCTTTACTATCTCTTTCTTCTCGCCCAAGTGAAATTAGTGAGAAAAATGAGCATAATAGAACGATTCTACGGTTAGTTGTTCTAATTGAATTTCTGCGGTTGATAATATGTTTATCAAATAATAAAAACATGTATAATTTGTAAATTATTTTGACTTTATTATTTGAAAAACAAGCTGTTCTTTCATACGCATGAGAGAGACATAGGGTACCGCAATCTTATTTCTCTTTCTAACCGTCGGACGTTTCCGCTTACAGGCAGCCGTGTGTCTCCACTACTCTAGGTATAATACGTCTATGCTTGCGACTGGTACATATTTTAATTTAGTAATCAAATCGAAAAAATGTCCAAGACGAGTCTATGTGGCACCGATTACAAGAGGCTTATGTCCAGCATTGAACTTTCAAAACTGGATAGATAGAAGGATATACAACTTTGCATCTTTTTTATTGTTACTTAAATATAGCAAACAGGCATGCATTCTCGGTGTAAAGTGACCTCTGCAAACCGTGAATATTTTTAACCACGGACAGAACTGCAACCCTAACCTTATTTAAAGTAATACACGAATATATATTGTCCCTATATGTTTTCCAATGTCATTAACAAAGAAATGTAATTCTAGCCTATTATTGGTGTCACCTCTGTTATTACACATGAAAGCTAATAATTAATACCATGCAGTTGTAATATTAACTACTTAATAAACTACCCACAATCCATTTAAATAATTTAAAATCTTTTACAAATATCATTATTACAAGCTTAATTAGTCGTGATTACTTTGCATCAGATTGGATAGGACTACAAACTAAATCTACTTCAATATTCATTACCGTAGTAGTTAAATTGACTATGTTAAGACTAAACATTTATTCAAATTGGACACATAACCAAAGTGCTTTCTACATTATTTAAACATAATATAGTGGGAAAACTTTATGATGGGTTAGAAATTTGTTCTACATTTGTAAATGGTATCAAATCAGACAAGATAATCTTTACGTATATAAGCACTGTTAGATGTTGTATCTTTGAATAACTTGAAGACATTGATAGAGTCAATGATTTATACAAAAACGAAAATCAATAGATAGCGTTGTAATCCAGTTATTAAAAAATGTATAATGAAAAGTATACAATTCTAAATTATATATTGTATCATAATTATATTAATGTGGTCTACAAAATAACAGTAATTTTGTGAGACCAGTAAAGAACAAATAAATCGAACTAGTTTTATTCCTTAAAATACTATTGTAATCAAAACACAAAATTTGATTAATAAATTTGAACAAACTGGCACTTCTAACAATGAGCCTCGTAGACATCACAATGAATTCTCCTTGAAACAATGATGCAATTTGCAATAAGAGCATTATAATTATAAAAAGCGCAGATCCCAATATATAGTATCAAGGCAAGGTTTATCAGTTCACTTAGTAACAACAACACACAAGCTGTATCCACATTGATATTTTTTGTGAGATCAAACATATTAACTATCAAGTTTACATATGATTTTTAAAATAGCATAGCTACGCTTCCAAACCAAAATCAAACTTGGACATAAATTCAATATGCAATAACCGATAGTAGATGTAAAATTTAAGTATAACCAACATTTTCAACCAGATTCTTTCCAACAGTCGTACCGAAATACCATTTAGTGCCAAAAAGGTAAGATTCACATTTAAATTATATTAAAAACAGATATCTTCATCTCAGCACACTAAGAGCGAGATAATATAATCTATTTATATTTAACACTTACAAAATCATAACAATATTTATACAACTAACCATTCCACAGGAACCATTCTCCAACATTCTTTCCGTATCACATTTCACAAGGGCACATTTCCACACACTAAACTTTTAGTCGTTCAGAGCACCGATTCACAAAACGCATCACTAACAATCCATTCGATCCTAAATCTTATCCATCACTAGTAGGACGAAATTTTATATTACAAGTCTTTTCGCCAAC
This sequence comes from Megathymus violae, assembly GCA_003671415.1. Taxonomy (NCBI): domain Eukaryota; kingdom Metazoa; phylum Arthropoda; class Insecta; order Lepidoptera; family Hesperiidae; genus Megathymus; species Megathymus violae. The sequence continues at coordinate 1,473,674 of PDGT01000061.1, forward strand.
CGATCTAAATCCACATAATACATTTTATTCAATTAAAATGCAACCTGGCAGCAGGGCGATTTAACTATCACATCATAATCAATTCTTTGTACTTTCCATCAGTTCACAGTGTAAATCGGTTGATGCATACACAAAAACTACACATAGACAAACATTTTTTTTATAACTTTTATAAATTTATTAATTCAATTCCATATGTTCACTTTATAAATTACAGGAGTTAAACTAAAGTTACAATATAACCCAACAGCCCCAGGAGGAGTTGATGGTACCATGTTTAATTTACAACAAAATATCTTATACACACAATAATTCATTTTGTTCCTTATTTATATTTATATTTAGGCCTACAGATCTTAACTCCCCTTATCATATTTTATGGTTAACAAATTTATTCAGTTTGGTTGAACACTCCAAAAAACATTCATTATCATTTATCATAATGAAATGATTCAATCTGTTTCAAGTAATTTATATATACATTCAAATTATAAAAGAATGTTGTTGACTGTTTTTATCTCAACTATCGAATATGAATAAACAAAAAGTCCCCATTCTGCATTTTGTACAAAGAAATATTCTACAAGCAGTTTATACAGCATCTAACATGTAAACAAACCTACAACTATTTGCATCCTATAAAAAATGTACACCTATATACATTATAATCAACCACAGACCAGTTGCTAGCTCTAATAAAGGATCGTAATCACAGAACAATTAAGAGCATAGAAGAAACAAATGTACACAGGAGTTTTGTGCAAATGAGAAAAAAAAGATCACGGATAATACAGCTGACCAGTCCACTGTTCCTCTCTTACATTTAACTTACAGGATAATTTCGTTGTGCTATAATTAAGTCTTTGTATCTCGCGGCACATGAACATCTAAGTCTTATTATAATACACTTGTCGAATCGATCAAAACTCAACATTTTAGTTTTTTCACTCGCTAAAAAACTATGCTCTTATTCGGGCTTACCGGCAGCGCGATGGGCGGGAAGTGTGTCATGTCTACGGTACATGAGCAAGTAAGGCATTCGGGGCGGCTTGGGCTTCAGCACTTGAACGTCTGTCACCTGCGTTACGGTTGAGTCGTCGTACCTTAAAAACATATTTAATCATCATTATAATTGTCTATTCATTAGACACATTCATCATACACTTTTTTCGTACTTAGTATAGTTGTCCACAGCAAAGTGATAAATATCACGTGATCGGAGACGAAAAATATATGACATCACGGTAAGGTTCCGAAAGTGGCAACATTATAATAATATGATACAATACGAGCATTCATATTACTGATAGTAGATATATTAATATTATTTACAGTTCGGAGGCAGTAGATAGTTTCATTTGGTCTTGTTTTTGAAATAACCATTAGTAATTTTTCAGTTACCCTCATTTTCCGCATATTGGTCATTAGTGATGTCGATTGCATAGTTTTTCAAGAATTAAAAAAAATGGATGTCACCAATGTGAAAAAATATTATTATTTTAAAATGTAGTACTAAAATTATATTATTCGTTTTAATTTATTATGTAATGTTTGTTGCTATTGCTTTCACTCCACTAATCACTAATTGTGTTTGTTATTACTTAGTTAAGAGATTGTTTAGTAAGTGATAGGACCACCTGTGGTGGTACTACAAGTGTAATGTTTCTGTAAACTTTATTGTCAAAAGTTTCTAAGTATTTCATCCATAATGGTTCAAAATTGGAACAGCATCATGGATTAAGCGTTAGAAGCTGGAATTTAAACCCATATTTGTATGTTCATTTTTCTTTTTTATGTAAATGGGTAATAAACGAGCATACGAGCCCCTGAGGGTACGTGTTCATCGTCGCATGTAGACATCAGAAGACTAAACATATCACTGATTCGTTGTTGGCCCGCAAATGAGAAGAAAGAAAGAAAGCTAATGTACTCAATTTCAGCTTACCTGATCCATCCTGCTTGTCCATGATAAGTATCAGTAAGATAGTGTCCTTTAACAGCCTCCACGCCCTCATGGTACACCACAGCAAACAGCTTGTACAGTCTCTGCTTGGTAGTGTACTTTGCCGACATGATCTCTGCAATGTTTAATGGCATCTTTTAAGTTTCATTCCAAATAACAAGGTAATTTATAAAAACCTGATTTTCACATTCAGACAATGTTGACCTCATGAAAACGTTACATTATGGACGATTTAGGAGACGAAAAATATATACATCATAGGAGAATTACTGCAATGTAGAAGTGCAAATATTTTGAACAAGAATATCTAAATATTATTGCTGAATATGAGTAGTATACTGAATGATACATACTTGGATCAATCTTTAAGTCAATAGGAAACTCAATGTTCTTGACAATCTTTGCAGTGTGTCCTTCGGAGTCCAGCTGGAAGCATTTTAAGTGTAACAACAGGACAACTGGTAACTGTTCTAGAGACAGCTGTTGCCATGCATCTGACACACCCTCTAGAGTGTCCTTACCAGCAAGTAGTTCTAGAGCATCTTTCACTGTGGTTGAACGCTGCAATAAAGTTAATGAAAATTAACAAATATTAAATTTAAATTTCCTTACACCATAGTTAGTGTGTTCTCATACTCAGTTTGTTCTATCCTCATTTAAGTGATATTTATTTATCACTTTCAGAGACGAAAAATATGTAGCATCATAGTATATTTATGTAGATATTTTTTACACCATTATACTTTGCAAAATATGTGAGTATAAAAGTATAGAAAAAAAAAAAATTTGCTGAAATATGTACACAGGCATTAAAAAGAGTAACTAAACTGAATAGCTATTAAGTACTAAACTCAATCACCAATTTCAAAATTTCAATTGTAAATGTAAAACTGTTTAAATTTGTAGGATTGAACTAAATAAATGTAATGTAATGTGGAAGTGTATAAATAAGACAAAATACTTGGTTTCCTAATTCAGTACCAAACCTACTTTTAATCGAATTGTTTCAAATTCAAGATATTTAATGAGGATATTAGGTATGCAGTAGTAAATGTATTATCACTACATCCCGCCAATATAGGTAGGTATACAATACTAAATTGACACTAGTTAAACAGAAAATAAAATTTATATTAGGAAGAATGTCATTAATTTTGTCAATAATTTCATTATATCTATTTCAAACAGTTTAATCAGGATATATAGGATTCTGAAGAAAAAATGTTAACCTCAATATCCAGCTGCAGGGTGAAGAAGGGTTGTACTGCGTCGGTCACGTCATGATGCGGCGCACGGTGCAGCCGCAAACGCGTGCGGCCGCGGAAAATATCTGCAACGGGCGTGCGTCGAGCGGCCCAACGTCGTTCTACTGCGCCCCGATTGCGCGGTCCCATCACCTGACATATTGTGTATTTTTTTTAAATTGGTCTATCAATTTTCACAAAAGATCTTACGTTTATACAACCTTAAGACGGGCAAACATAGCTTGCAGAATAAATATATTCATAACATAATAGTTCATAGAATAAACATATTGATGTACATGTACACAAAATGTGGATGTTGATAGATGCTTTAATCTTTGTTTGTTTGAAAACTTGTGACAGAGAGACAGACGGTCTTATGAGAAGCTTTGGATGCTCTTATCAGTATTTCAAATAAATATTGACCTTAAGTGATTGAGAACATTGAAAATATATGAAAATTCTCAATAATCTCAATGGTACATGATGTCTAATAATAACAATCTACATTCAGTTGACATGGCATGATAAGGTGATGATCATATCCTTTGTCATTGAAAAGACAGTGCAGTAGTTATATACACCAAGTATATGGTGAGTAAGCATATGAACCCATACACAATATGGATATTTCCGATAACCCTATCAGCTGTTTTATCGAACCTGCCTTCTCTGCACATAAAAACCCAAGTTCCTTTATGGGTAGACATTTATATGAGTCAAACTTTTGGGAGGCAAAAACTTTTTTATTTCACTTTGCACATGCATCATGCTGCCAGAGAAACAGGAACTCTACTTATTTATTAGGTGCACCCAGGGTTAAAATTGAACATAAACAAAACTTGCCTTCCATTCATCATCGTCATCGTCTTCCTCAATGGGTTGTTCTTGTGTGACTACACCATTAGGTCTAGCAGTGGTCTCTTTTGGTTCTTCTGGCTCAACCAGCTTCATTAGCTGAAAAAGGTAAATGATCTTCACCATACTATGTAATGCAAATAATGTGTACTTACAAGTAACATGACTTGAATAATAAACATGGATGCAATGCTTCAGCAATGGAAAACATCTGTTTTATATATCTCTCTCTCCATTGCTTCTTTTACTTCCTCATATATGTTATGAAAACATGTAATAACAATGAATTAAAAAAACAAAAAACAAACCTCTAGCATCTCGTCGTTAAGAGAATTAAGAAGGCATCCTAAGAATTCTTCAGCGTCTTCCTGTCTAGCTTCCTGAGACCCAGGGAAGGGACGAAGTGCCCGCAACACGCGCTGCCCCGCAGAACCATCCAGAGGAGGTCCAGCAGGTACAGGCAGCGAGCCATTAGCTGCTCCGCTACCACTCGCTTCGCCACGTGCTCCGCGACGTGCCGTTGTGGACAACGGACTGAACTCATAACAAAGCTCCACCCTGAAACGTCGACATATTTATTAATAATAAACTTTATAATTATAAGAAAAACATTTTTAAAATTAAGGAAAATTTAAGCTAGACGTTTTGTATGTATATACGAGGAAAAGGGAAAGGTTGCATATGAAATTTAAGAATGCAATAACGAATGACTGAATGAAGGGTCGTATGGAGAGGAAATTCTTCTTTTTCAGCTTGTCAGTTTCAATCAACTTACATAGAATCAATGACAGGTGTGCTAGACTTTCCGCGGCGCGTCTGATATGGTAGCGCCTTCAGCATGTTGTAGAACGGTGGACACGCTATCAGAGCCTGAAGGATTGCGTTTACGTAGCAGTAGTTCGAACGGTTGGTAAGACCTCGGGGCAGTAACGACACTGCTCGGTTGTCCAACTGGTATTTTGTGAGGAACTCTGAAATTTATAATGGCACGTTATTTTCCAATTGTGACAAGAAATATATAGTAAGTATTTCTCAAGCTCCCAGCCGGAACACGACGAGTCATTTGACAGCTAACTCCAGGAAGAGTGTGGTAGCTAACCAGGCAGGGTCCACAGAAATAATATAAATGACTTAATAATAATATTGGCAATATAATCCTTACGCGAAACGCTCTAAGAAGGCTGGCTTCTGTCGCCTCTTACGACACTCTTGATCTGTCAGTATGCGATTGGAGCGAGTATTCTAGGCAGCCCCAATACGGCCCAAATGTCACTCTTACAATCAAATTACTATCTCAATGACAATATAATAACAAAAATAAATACCCACCTCCCATCCTGTACGAATTTGGGTCGTCACTGAATGGAGATGCCGGTAGAGGTAACGCTGGTGTTTGCTCCTTTTGGATTGGAATTTCCCGAACTTCCGGAGCCGGTTGATTTACTGGAGCAGGTGATTTCACTGATGCCGTCGTATTCACATTGCTGACGGCGTTTACAGAAGTCTTCTCAGAGTAAGACACTGCAGGTGTGGAGGCAGCAGTAGTTGGCGCTGGTCTAGGAGCTGGGGATGTCTTATCAACCACTGCAGTTTGCAGTGGCGAAGCATCAAAAGGGGGCACTTTAGCAACTGGTTTTTGAACATTTTGCGCCGCTGGTGGTGTTAGAGTGGTCGGACTTGAAGGCTCTTCCGTACTGTTTGTAGTTGGAGTGGCAACGGTAGTTGTAATATTTGAAGGTTTGTTGGAGAATAAGCTAGCCCAAGACTTGCCGGGGGCCGGTTGTGGTTGAGGCTGTATCACAGGTTGTGGCGCAGGCTCTCCTCTATTCCTCGGAGTGGGCGGAGGAGGGAAATCTGAGGCGGTAGGCGCGGGTGGTGGCGGTTGCGGCACTGGGGGAGTTTCAGGAACAATAGGCGCTTTCCTGGAATGACCGAATGGCGGTTTGTTGGCCACAATCACTGGTGGACCTTGCGAGTTCAGCGTAATTGATATAGGCATAGGAGCTTTACTAGGCGGCAATGGCGGCTCGCGTTTTAAATGCTGCTGGTCCGGAACAATAACTAATTTATCACTCTCAGTATTATCACTTGAGGGTGAACGATTTGTTGTTCCCTCTCGTTTTTGTCTATTCCCGAATGGAGCTTTAGGAGTCGATACAGGTTGTTGAACTGGGACTGCAACTTGAGGCACTATTGGTTTCGTGGGCTGTTTACCCCCAGAGAAAGGTGCCGCAGGTCCTTTTTGAGTTTTACCAGCTACTGGTGGCACTTTAGTGATAGGTTGATTGCTTGGCAAAGCAGCAGGAGGTGCAAATGTCTTTCCAGCTCCTATATTTTGAGCATTTTGAGCAGGAGTTGTAACATTATCTTGAGGTTTCTCACTAGGTGACCAAGATGGTTTTGCAGGATCTGTTTTAAGCGTCGGGGAAACTTTTTCGGGAATTGGCATTGGCTTCGTTGCATTGACGTCAGCAGTCCGATCTTGTTTAGGACTACTAGGTCCTTTATTATTAATTTTGAGATCTTTAATAGGCAAGACCTCAACTGCAGTGGCAGTCGGAGTCGCAGGTTTTTGTTCTTGCACTTTTTCTGGAGTGTAGTTTTTACTGTGATTCTGTCCTTGTACAAAGTTCTTGGCATGAACATTGAATTGATGTGGCGTTGATTGATGTAGAGGTGGTTGCTGCGGTATTGGTATGGGTGCAGCATGATGAGGGGGTGGAATGTACATAGGTGGGATGTATTCGACACCGGGCTCGACTGGAGGTCCATACGGTGGACCAGGGTAATGTGCACCTGCGTAATATGCATCGACCGCTTCTTGCTCCATCACTACTTCCTGAGAATATTCGTCGGGGCCCTTTTCGCCTGTGTCACCTTCAACTGGAATTGGGTATTCAGGATAGTACGGCGGATAGGCGTACGGGCCGTAGACTAGTGGTTGATACATAGGCAGATGGTACAAGGGTGCACCTTGCGCCTGAGCTGCGGGATGATAATATTGCGAGTACGGCACGTAGTACGGCGGGGGTTGCGGTGGTGGTGGAGAGGGGGCGCGTTTGCCACGTCGATCCCTCCTGTGGTTGCGCTGCGGGCGATCCACTTGGTGCGGTGGGGGAATATATTGGTGCTGCGGGGGTTGGTAGTATTGTCCCATGTAGCCGTGGACGTTGACGTTGGCGGTGACCTGACTGACGTATACATTGGGTGGAGCGACTGGCCATTGCGGCGGCGGCGCTGGATAGGCCGGAGGTGGCTGCACGTAAGGGGGTGGTGGTGCGTTAGGCGGCGGGCCGGCAGCGCCCCGTTGCGGCGAATGGGGCGCCATGTCGCACTCGCCGCCCGACAGGCTATCCAGGCTGCTCGACACGGTCGGTTGATCTGCCGTGCTCGATGAACACGATGAAACTTCTGTTTGGGAATATACCATATACGAATTTATTAATATTCAATGAACTTATCGTGGTAGTACGCGATAATGTTGGGCAATTGAAATAAAATTTTAAAACATTGAGTACTTTGAAAATATTACTTTCATTTACACCGAAGTTACTTATAATATCTCTCGCCGACGATAACCTTGAGATAGTATTAGAGCACGAGAGCGCGTCGATTGCTCAAGAAATTTAAGTATTACAGTTCAACTTACCTACTGCAGATTTCGTCCAACCAATGCTAACGGAGGACGCAGGAGTCTCAGTGTTTTGCTGGAACAATGCACTCTGCAAACTGCTCAACTCTGCTTCTTTCACATCTGACAAGTCTAGGAACTCATATTCCTGAAACATGCCACACATGATAAGAGAACTTTAACAAGCAATCAATGCTTGTAAAAATCCAATATTACGTTTATTCACTAAAATTAAGGAAAAAAATAGTATTTTTTTTTTTATAAAAATTTGTGTCTTATTGATTGTTTTTTTTAATTTTACGTATTTCCATAATCCGCAAAAACGAAATATAATCATTAATAACTTACTTATTTATTGTATTATGATATTAAAAATAAATTAAAAAAATCTATATTAGCTTCTTGTAAATAGTAACTTACATATTATGTAATTATTATAAGGTTCAACTCTACAATAATGGTGACAGCCTGCAAATTAAATGACTGTCACCTACTAAGGCATACATTTAAACTTGCATTTTGATTTGATAATTCATATGAAATACAGCAAAACTTTAAAAAAGAGTTATGTGACTATTAAAAAAAAAACTTTCCTATATTGACCAATTTATTATATAAGTTACTAATGAAAATCTATTTCAGCGAAAATTTAACAAGTCTAGTCAAGGATATTCTAGTTTTTGTTGCTTTTTTGTATTGTAATATTATGTACTGTCTGTAAATATCAAGAAGTGAAAGTGATTATATGCCTAAGTAACAAAATGCCAAACTTGTTTGTATTACAAACCTGCTCACTTAATTACTGGTAAACATACATTGAACAAACACTAGTAAAGTAATTGATGTGACTACTTACCCACATCAATTTCATATTTTAATTTATAACTTATTAGCTATACCTGAACATAGTTTGAATTGACCATTTATGTATAAAAAAAAAAGTATTTTATAAAGCATCCATCCTTTATAATCCACCCTTGAAGGAGTTTTTGCAGGTATGTCCACGATAAGCTAATATGCAGTATTTACTGTGTGAATGAAATTTTTTATTCTGCAATCTAAATTTGGCAAAAACAACACTTCAATGCAAACAACAAAAATGATACAGTATTCCTTAAAAATAATTATCAAAGATACGTAGTGCAATATTCATGCAATACACAATAATCACAATTTCAACAAGTTACAATACAAACTAAAAAAGACACAATTTATCTGATGCAATCAAAACACATATACAAACAATAAAAATAATGTATTTCAGCAGTTCACAAAATATAATTTTAAATCAAGTCATCAAAAAACAATGTCCAATGCAAATTGTTGGAAAAAAAACTTCTGATTTTGTATACTGCTATGGTTGAAATTAGATAATGCTGTATGTCTAAAATGAAATATGGTAAAGAAATTGATATGGCATATGTAAATTTTATCATAAGTTTATAATTATAATAAGTCAACTTTTCTTGAAAAGTGAGCAGGTAATGTAATTAGTAAATTATAACAAATAATTTTAAAAGTTTATTGATTTCTTTTAATAAATATGTTTTATTTTTCTTACTCTTTAATCACCCAATAAATATGTCAAAATAACTGACAAGATGATAACTAATGATATACATACATAGTGTGTATACTTTATTATTGACACATAGTAATTTCTATTTATTTTTATGTTCTAGCTATTTGTTAGTGTAGAAAGAAATATAAAGAGAGAGAAATTAACTTACCTGGAGAAATTAATAAAAGTAATTACTCTATATGCCTAATACATATTATGGGTACCTATATCATAATAGCATGTACATAAATAGATAAATTTAAAATCATACTTATTAATAAGTTTATACTATAACAATAGAATTTTTGGTTTATTTGAGATAACATTCATATTTGACTATCACCAGCTTCTTAATATTTGTATCTAACCCTTAAGTTTATCAGTCTAGCTTTAGTCCAGCAAACAAGTCTATATTGAAAAGATGTTTGTCAATGTTAAAAAAATGTTTCTTAATATTGCCATATTAAAACCTACAGTATAATGATTACTATACTCAAATACCTTTAAATATATAACTAGTATGTACAAATCATATAATTTCCCTACACTATATTTATAAACAAATGCTATAATTAAAATGAAATGCATTTAATTATTTTTCAATGTCAAGTAAAAGGTATGACACAAGATTTTGACTACATAAACTTTACAATTAGTTTTATATATAATATATAGTTACAATAATTGTAACATGCAAGGTGGCAATGAAAATTTTAACCAAAATGAAATAATTCAATACATCTAACCAAAGCGCTACTATTAACATGCCCTACTTATCCCATATGGTCATATTTGATTAGCAACAATTTAAAGTTAATTAATCAATACTCCTTTGGCTAAATAATATTAAATATTGTACATATAAAAACAATCTATGCCCTGAAAATATTCTAAAACAATTGACCTTGAAATTAGCAGCAAATGAACAGGAATGATACTCATCATGAACATTGGACTTTTCTGTCAAATTTTGTAGGTTATGACATTTCGGGCACATTTATTGCTATCGTCAAGCGTATTTATTACCCTTATACTAAACCGGTCAACGATTGAGTAGATGTATTATGCAATGTATTAGTTGTCGACTAAATAACAACAACAAATCCATCTATGCACATGTGGTTTGTCAAGTCATGTAATATGATGCACTGCAAAAATGAAAATGACATACCTAGTAATAATGTTTATCAAATCAATTTCCATTGCATTCCTTTTTGAATAATGCATCAATTTCAGCCTCTGATTGATTCTTCTAAATATTTCAAAGTTGTAAAATGTGCTGAACGATTGGAGGACTATAAGATGGCGTAATAACGCTCGGCCCGAGCGGCTCGGTTGCCGGGTGCCATGTATTGACAAATCAACAAAGTTGGATTTTTAATGTGCAAATCCGAAACTGAACACCATTTACTAAGTGAAAACTATTACACTTACCTTCCACGTTCACAAAATTCTGGAAAAAGATATTTTTTCTAATGTAATGGCCAGTTTCAATATCACCAAAACAAGAAACAAAAGCCAAACAAAATTATAGGAAAATTCTGCAACTAAGACATGCTTACCGTTTTCATCAAAGCCATGGCCTTTTACTTGACACCATCACGAATTATTACTGTAAATATTACACAAACATAAAGACACAGCGGCGTAGGGGAATCAAAATCTCGAAACTGGACCAACGTCGAGGCCATCCAACCACATCCATGCACTTACCAATACATAACAGGATGTGACAAAAGCCGCGCCATTTTTAACTATAATTTAAACAACCAATGAAATTGATGAATATAATCCATAGACATGAAATTTGTGTGTAACGTTGCCGACTTGATCGGATATGCGAGCCCGCAGACAAAAGTAACCACAGACAAAAATAGTCTCAAGTATTAATTGAAACATGATATATAGTATAATAAAAGGAGTAAGATTTTAGTTTATTTTGATCACTACATTCTTCAGATTTAACAAATAGAAATATTAAATACTAACCATTTTAGTAATAGCAAAAGTTGAGTTTCATTTGTCAGGGAACTGAGAAGGTTGGGTATAGTCTTGTTTAACTATAGGTATACAAAAGCGAGATTTTTAAATTTCTTGAAATTATGTGCGTAATAATGTAACACATAGAATGGAATTAAAATACTATAAATTTTTGCGATTTAACTATATTGTCAATGGACATATTACAAAATATGACGATATCATGATAGTATCAATCATTTTATTTTATATATTTTGCAATGTGGCATGATCATATTAATCATACTAAAAACCGCCCTAGTTTTGCTTCGAAAAATATAATCGTTACGTTTTGAAATTCGTACATGCTTAGAATAGGTATCTTTTCGCGGATGTCCACGGGCGACAGTGAGCATTCACCGTCAGGTGGTCCATTTGCTTGTTTATCATGGATTGAATAACAAAAAAATTATCCTATGTAAATTTGGGTGTGCTAGAGTATTATGTACATAGTCAACAGGAGGACCGCTGATGTAGCCTCTTTAACGCACCAGGTCATGTGGGACCCAGAACAACATGTCTTAGTTAGCTATAATTAGATTTAAGATTTAATTATATTTTTACCTTTAAATTACCGGTACTCATATCGATCATTATTGTCATATAGTATAAAATTAAAATGTAATATTTATCTCACTGAAAAATATTCTTAGAAGTTTGTTTTTTTTTTTAGTCTTTCAGCTGTAGTAAACGTAATTACTGTAACCTCTCAGCATTTTAATCAAAAATATAATTATTGTAAAATAACTTAACGGGAATTTTAGTGAGCAGCTTTTTCATGGGTGCACTTAGCATAGTTTATTTTCGTTTACATTATAAGTAAACAATGGAATTAATAAAATAGAAATGAGTTAGCACATACCTGTCTATGACGGCTTCGTATTCTATTAGGACACTAATATCCACAAAATATATTATTATATTGGCCTTTGAACATTAACAGCCCAATTTCATGGCTACGTGACTTGTTACATGATTATTATCATATGAGGATAACGACGAGTAATCGGCATCATTTGTACCGGAAAACATTTTATTTTTGTGCCATGATTTGGCTGAATGAAATGATTATTGTATGATTTTCGTTGGTGTACACATTTATGAACATCTAGATAAATATGTCCTTAAGTTTTTTACAGCTGACAATTAAAAAAAAATTCTGTGACAATATACAAATTGAATTGGAGTGATATGGTGAGATGGAAGATTAGGAGATTATCTTTTTTAAAATGTTGGCCAGTATAAATCTAAAAGTTTTCACTGATCATATAATTTCATTTCTCCGAGAAGTTTGGGAAAATATGTTAAACTAAATGCACAATATCTTTCTAAGTCAACTTATCCTCCTTTATTTTAGCTTTAAGCTCTCAAATGTTTTTCTTAACCAATTATTTTATTATGGTGGCTGGTTAGTTCATAGAAGAACCCTGCTTGTTTACCGAGCTTTTTGATTGAGGAAGAGGGGAAGATTCTCAAATGCTTTAATAAATAGTTCGTTATTGTGTTCGTGAAAAATTTCATCGTTAATACCCTAATTCAACTCTATTTTGGTTCTAAAACAAACATAAAAGACCCTCAGTGAAAGCCTTGTTCTATGGTGAAAATGAAACGAATAAGTCGACGCTGCCTGAATAAGAATATCAGGCTGTGATTTTTAAATAATACCATTGCAGACCAACAATAACACAAATTAACAAAATTAACATAATTAACAAGTCATGAATTGAATTATGACAGTTTTTAGAAAGTAGAAATAGGGAAAACGTTTGCGAGGATTAAAAAAAAACTGTCTATTATGTATCTACTCGTATCTGTCTACACTCCTATCTTCTTATGTCTGTTCAATTCCTATCAACGATTATGCACTATATTTATCATCCTGTATTATTGTACCTATGTGATAATATATCGATAGTAATGTTTACAATGCGTTTGCTAATTTTAACCGCTTCTTTTTAAGCTTGTAATTGGTGAAATATATGTTAGTATCGAATAAATAGCACCTTTTTATAAACAAGACTGATCTATTCAAATATTTCGTGCATTAAAACTAAACTTGAAACGAAAATATATAGGTATACATTCTGCTACTTTCTCAAAATTGTATTCATATCATTTAACCGTTTAATGTAAGTGTGTAAGTTGAATTCTAGAGTTATGAATATGAAACAGCTTTGTTGCTTAACGCTCCCTCTTGTGTAAACTTGTTCTTAATAGTAACATCAAGAATTAATTTCTGATACACTCAGTAAATGTACTTAGTGTAATCATGAATCACATACGTGTACGTAGCACAGTATTACAAAGAATAACTACATAGTTATCAATTATAATCATCAAGACTTCTTTCGGTTTGTAATTTTATTCGGGATACAAATAAAGAATATTTGTATTTGTAAGTGGGAGGTAACTCTAAATTTACTACTCGGCAGAACAGGACAAGCAGTCATGTGTTATTTTATGCCGAAATATTAAATAAATGTTAAACGCAATCTTCAGTTTCTTATGTTTTATCTTGTTTTGGGAAACGTTTGACTATTTTGGGGCTTAGGGTGTTGCATTCAACCCTCAGTTCAAGTCCACTTCTAGTTCAATCTTAGTTCCTGTCTGGTTTTTTTACTGCCTGAATACCACCTCCCTGTATCAACGGTGAAAGTTGTATTTCGGTTACACGACGCAAAATCAGCAATAAACGGATCCCCCGTTTGCATGTTGGTCAGCAACGTCTGCTCGTTTATCGGCTATTAACATAACTGCTTCATAAGAAACATGAGCAACAAAATATTTCTAACAGACAAATTTTGCGCAATGTGTCCTTTAGAAGTATTTAATGTCACACAAACCATATTTTGTGCTCATATCACTTCATAAACAAGACAAGAGGGGATCTTCAAACGCATGAACTTTAATTTTATCACAGCAAATTTTTTAAAAATTATAACAGAATATTCTTCATTACGACATCGCGGAAACAACAAAAAAAAAACCACACAAAAAGAAACACTGTGTCAGGAGTTAAAAAAACACTACCTTTTATCGTATTATGTGCTAAAATGGTGTCGCAGTTCAGTTAGAATTACATTGTCAGCAGCCTGTTCGTATTGCGAGGGTTTTCTGTATCAACATACGGGTAGCTAAATTGGCTAGTTGGTTCCATGTTTGAAGCAGACATTATGGGACGAATGAATGGTTGTAAGTAGTATTTAATTGCGTGTCATTACCACTAGCAACATAAGGGATCTTATCGTGGGTGGGAGTGTTAACGTTATTAAGTAATTATATTATAATCGGCCCCTATAATTTGTGTAGGTATATATATAAACCAAATTATTGTTTCGGAATATTGTCAAACTTTACTATAACTTCAATGGATAATTAAGTACTACAGTTGTAAAAAGAAGAGTTTTTACATTTGAATGGCAACCCTAGCTACGATTTACATATTGTTTCAGGTGTGCATAAGAGTTTTATGCATAGACAGGTTAATTTAATTTGGACCGGCCCATAACTTTTATATTAAAATTTTTAGTAACCCTATTTAAAAGCTGAGAAAGATACAATAAAATAAGTGAAGTTTCAATTTAATAAGTAAAGTTTCAATTAAACGGGATAACGATTTTGAGGTTTATGGCGTCACATCATTAAATTTTATAACATTTCAGGCCTACGTTCAACATTATTGTCATGTAGGGCACATAGTCTTGAATCCTAAGTAACTAAAGTAAATAAAGTTGAAATTCGTTTTTATTGTCAAAGATTACCTGAAACATTACATACTCTCCTACACTTACATAATAATCTCAAAAACATTCGGTTTGGCGACTCCAACTCACCTGCATAATATTGTAAAACTAGTTTTTCTTTACAGTCAATATATTCAATGTAGAGATGAAATTTTACGTTGGTGAGTTATAGTTTAAAAATATATGTATTTAGTACAATAAGACCACGTTGACGTATTCATTTTTTACCTTAAAAATTATAACCCCTGTCGTTTTCAATATACCCCTTGGTATTTAGCACGAAGCTAAAAACTGTTCTTATCTGTTGCACTGCTCATTCTTCTCCATTCGCTTCTATTCGCCAACATTTACTTAATTTGTTCTATATTCGCTACGTAAACTCAATAGACGCTCATGTAGTCTTTCGATATACCATGAAAGGACTACTCAATTTCTAAATTACATATGTTGAACAGTATGAAAAGTGATATTGAGCACTATTGCATCGTATTAGAGTTACTTTTTAAGTTATAGAGAACTTCCGTTAGGTCTTTTCGGAAACCTATGTCTAATGCGAGGTTATAGATTCCAATAATGCTGAGAGTAGAGAAACGCCGGCCTATTTTGCTTGTTAGTTTGGTTAGTACAACAAAAATAGACATATGTGAATCATATCAGGATGTTGGCAGTTCCAACGCTTACTTGGGAACCTAAATTAAGTTCCACGAAGTTCAAAATTATGTAAATCGAACCGTTAGCCACCTTGGACGCGAATCTGAATCTCATCAAAGTTTATAGTAAGTTACAAGGATTAATTTAAATCGTGATTTCTCATCATTTCACTATAATTGCAATAGTTTATTAAAATTACAACTTATACATTTCATAACTTACAGTTTTGTGGAATTGACGACCCCATAGTCTAGTTGGTAGTGAGCCAGCCTGAAGAGCGTGTGAACCCGGGTTCGATTCTCGGCCGGGGCAGACATTCATGTGACAGATAAATGTTTGTTCTCGGATCATGGGTGTTTGTAAAGTCATAATTATTTGTGTATGTCCATGTCACCCGCAACACAGGGAATCCTAGTGCGGGGGTGTGAGTGTGTATAGTAAAAAAATATATATAAAAAATTTCTTCTGTGATTTATTACTGTACAAAAATAATGATAGAATACAGAATAAACAAATACGATTCGAATCGTGCTTGTCTCAAAATATTAACGTGTATGTATGAAGGGGTTTTGGATTACATTGGATTTTGAATTTTCTCCGACTTACTCAACAAGTGACGCATAAGGTGTTCCAGATATTCTAGAGTATAAGGACACGTCCCCTGCCCGTGATGTACAACTTGGTGACCAACGAATGATGCTGTGGTGACCGTTCTCTAATATTGGATGCCGAGCTGTGTACTACGCAATTTGGCCCAGATGGTAATTACCAGTTTTTTACCTGTTGGCGAAGGAGAGTCGCATCTACTTCTTGAACCAACTGTGAATTTGAAGTTTGTATGTGTTTTGATTGTATCGTGGGAGAGCCAGTAATGAAAGAGTCTCCCGTTTTGTCTTCGCCGACAACGCTTTGATGATGCCTTTGGCGTTATCACTTGCGTGAGTGCTGATAACCAATTACCACCGGATGCCCATCTGCTCGTTTTGTCGGCAATTGACATCTATGATCTACGAGTTCTGCATATGATTCAAGGATAAATATAAATGGTTTCAAACAATTTTGCACTGGCTGTGAGAATATCAGTTACAATAATGTAGGATAATTCAGACGGAACACTTATTACAATTACAATATTACAATTACAATATTTTTTATGTTTAATATTTTTGATGATTTGGATATAGTGGGCATACTGATCCCCTGATATTACTGCAACTGTGGTACAATGACAACACCTGTGCTGTTACAAATGCAGTTCTATTCAAATGAAATAAGATAGTAACTGTGAATCCCAATTCCTGATTCATACAGTTTGTTTCATAGCGTTACGTAAAGCAACTTGATCCTCGAAAACAGCAGAATTAACAGTAGTGAGGGTAGTCTTGCTCCGAGCGAATTAACGAAATAATTTTTGGCCGAGGAAGAACGATTATTAAATTTCTTAAAATATACACTTTTATTATGGGCTACATTAGATGCGAAAGCTACATTCATCATTTAATCCAAGCCAACACTCGATGCTCGTAGTGAACGCTGCAGAGTATGCTGCTACATAAATAATTGGGATTCGTATCACCCACCTTAATCTCGACGTTTCTCTTGCATAAGCTTCATTTTGTTTAACTTCCTAACCACCGCACTAATAGAATCAAGCGTGAAATATTGAGAGAACTTTTTAAGCTTACTTCACGTTTTGTACTTGACCTTGGTTGATGCAAGGAGGTCGGTGGCCAGATGGGTAATGTACATTACTAATATACTTGTACCGTTGTGTTGAATTGGATGGTACGCACAGAATCTATCAACAAGGGTTAGCAGACGTCATAGCTTCGTCCTATGTTCACCAGGACTCATTTGAGCAAGGCATTTTGAATTGGGCTCAAAAATGGCTGGAGCCCGTTCCACCCCTAACTTAGATCGCAACTCCTTGATATCCCTGGGTTACATGATAAACGGCTGGATCTACACAACATCACAAAGTCAGATTCTTTCGTGAGCTAGCAATAAAAAAAAATTCAGTTAGTCCTAATAATAGTGGTTACCAGCCGTTATAACTGTGAAATTAAACATAACATTGACGTATTATTCATGATTTCTGTTCTGTAGATTTTTTATTTCACGTAGAGAATTTTCCAAATGAAAAGATACACGTAGGTCTTCTGTGAGTTTTTATAGAGGCGACGGGCATGTTTTCATAAAACACGCGCCATCTGTACAATGCCTTTATGATAATAATTGTATTTAATATTGATGGACATATAAATTTCTATATTGTTAAAAGAACAAAAGTTGAATAGGTCTATAATCGTAGGTATTCGCGGTTTTTCTTGTTATATATTATAATAAATTGATATAATCAATTAAATAAATTATTTTTTGGGTTTTGCGTCAATTAAGCAGTGAAGTTAAGCTGTAGGTACGTGATGTATGATGAACATAAAATTTTTATTATATTCTGTGGAGTTAAGTGGTTAATCATTAATTAAATTGAATTTTGTATATTATTTCTCAAATCATTTTTTTCAGGACGCTATAAATCAAAATTATCAAAATAAGTGGTTGAAATTTTTGACAGGTACATTTAAAGTTATTGTTTTAGTTAATGAATGCTTCAAATACATTTTTAAAAAACTTTATTTTTGCCATAAATTGAAATATCGATATAGAGAAGGCGTTATCTATTATAATATATGTTTATTTAACATGCACGATATAACATGCTGTTGGAGTTTTAAAATTCTTTATACATATATTCTCACGGGTCAACAAATTTTGAATACTTTTAAATCATTTCAGTACCTTCATAAATCATCGTTTTGTAGGATCTGCTGAAAAAAATATTTAATTTCAATCTAGTACTTAGCCGTGCTTCTTTATAACCAATGTGTGTAGAATGTCGACTTTTCTTCCTTTTGTCAACCACTACATCCGAAGAAATGTTGTACTGTGATGTGAAGACGTAGTTGGAAGTCTGATCTTACTTAATTCTGATCTCTTTAATTTTTTTATTACATTAAATGATTAGACCTAAGTTATAATTTTATAAGAGAATTGACAGTTCAGATAACAACAGAAAATTCAAATTTTGTAAACTTTTTGTTAATTTGAAATATTTCAACGAATGTAATAAAATATTTTCTGTTTCCTGATAGATGCACATATGTAGTTTTTATGAAACCCTCGATGCTTTTAAATTTTGTCTAGATCATAAATTAGAAGTAACTCTTAAATAAATTGACCGTAACATCATTTGGCGAAGTATATGCCGGCGTATTCAACTTGTAACAGCAATTCCAACATATGTGGCACCTGCCCCAAGGGTGACTCAGACCTTGTAAACTAGATTACGAATTTATTACGCTTCAGTAACTAGGTAAGAATATAGATCG
Source organism: Megathymus violae (assembly GCA_003671415.1). Classification (NCBI taxonomy): domain Eukaryota; kingdom Metazoa; phylum Arthropoda; class Insecta; order Lepidoptera; family Hesperiidae; genus Megathymus; species Megathymus violae. The sequence continues at coordinate 1,492,733 of PDGT01000061.1, forward strand.
ACTTGCTTCAGCCAAATTGTTTGTCAGTCGTAAGTTTTCGTGAATGGAGGAAATTGCACAAATTCTGGTGGTGTCGTCACTTTAGATTACTGAGCATTATTAGAATAACAGTTTTGAGATCTTCCTTAGTACGTTAAGCCTTCAGTCTTTATGGTAACCGTTGAATAGCCGTCGTTAAGTTATGTCAAAGGCCTTCTCACGGCATAAGTATTTCCAGGCGGGCGCGCATGCAAGCAAATTAGCAGTTAGCCAGTTGGGAAGATAAGCGCACATGGATGGTGGAACGATCAGACAAATAAAAGTATTATATTAATAAAAAAGCCTTCTTACATCAAAATTTTCAAAACATATTTAATGACATCGTGCAGCTCCGTTAAAATTTTATTACCATAAATGTACCAACGATAAATACACAGGTTATTACTAATATCTGTGAAACCAACATATTCATGCATACCAGCACCATTTCTAATATAGTTATAATCCATCATGATCTAGTTTTATACAAGTATTTTACACGCTCAAACTTAATCCTACTAAATCAAATTGTAACCAAGCTTCTGTACTAAAATTAGCGCAATGATTTCAAAGAATTGGTAGCAATATGGCTACATCATTAGCGATTCCTTAAGTGTTCAAAATCTCTTTAGCGAGTACCTACTCCTCAAACTAAATCCAGTTAAGCCTCGCTACAGAACAATTTTGTAATAAATGAAGAATTAATTCGAAACGAGATTTCAACGCTCGCCGACCAATTGTTTTGCAGTCAATGAAATTTATTACTACTAATTAGATCCATAATTAAAACTGTTACCGAGGTCATCATTGATAAATGTCTGATTTTATCATACTTTGATTTATTTCACGAAAACTTTACTTTAACAGGTATGTTAACGAAATAACGCGAATGTTACAGCGTAATGTGTGCTGATGGAATAATGTCAAAAGTTCGTACCTTTACCATCGTTCATTCGTAAATTAATTGGTAAAAGTAATATCTCACTCGCAACGTTATCTGCGGTAATTTCTGTGAAATATTGGTTTCAGGATGATGTATAAGTGTGTACGTTTTAAGGGTTCATTTTTATAATTTATTTATGTTTCATACATGATGGTGGTATGAACTGTTGTACTCATAAAATAACTTATTTTTATATATACTTCAGTATTTAACAAATATTTGTTTATGTTACAGCGTGCAATGTTATTTCTATCGGAACAGGATAAATAGTGCAATAAGCAACAAAGGGCTGGCGTTGTGTATACAATTCACCGACGCATCAATGCTTTGATGTTTTGCACTGTAAGCTGTACGTATCACCTGTTACGCTCGTCATTCGGGAGCGATTTAAAACAGCTCGCGCGGGTGAACATGTCACGTCCTGCTGGACCATCATATCGCTTATCACGCGTATCAGTAACCGCCCTCGCTTCGCTTCAGAAAACCTACGCCTTACGTTTAGGATTAGGACCTGCATTGTTTTATGGATTTGTTTTTGTTAGTAATGTAATTTAGACACATATTAATTTATTATAATAGCTGCAGCAGCGCAGTGACAATTTAATTAATGTGTTTAATTGAAATGCCATGTTACCTTTTATTTCCTATCCTGCGAGAACAAATTCATTTCCTGGAATAAAGTATCCTACATTATGAGCTATGATAAAAGCTACTACAATGCTAATATCATCCAAATCTGTTCATTGGTTTTAATGTGATATATGGCCATTTTGACAGATGGACAGATAGACAAACAATAATTAAAAAAAAAGGTTTTGTTCTCTACATCGGTAATGAAGCCTGCCTACGTAAAATTTCCGTGAACTATTTAATATACAGATTTGATCTTGCTACAATTTATTATTAGGATAGATGACGTGCGTGTTTCCTTCTTCCATTAATAAACAGGTTTTGAAAGATGTTTGACTTTATTCACGTTCTAAAAGAAATTATAGAAGCTTAAATAATAAAACAAACATAAACAGCTTAAACATTGAATAAAAAATATATTTACGTTATCATTTCAATCTTTGAAGTAGGTACGTGTAAAGTTTCGAGTTAATAGACCCAGAGACTCGCACGTGTTTTCATGTTATTTGGGTAAGTGAAAAGTTATCCGACTTCGTGTGTATGATGTCTAATTAATGACTTCTTAGCGCGTAAGAATTTTCTTACTTAGTTAGCTGTCATTTAGTTAATTACTTTAGGTTTTTTTTACTCTATTTTTGCGAGTCTAAGTAAGTTTTACTTTTCGTATACCCACCAAACAATTATATAAAGAATAAGCGGTATAATTATACGAAATCGATGTGTTTCATATTATATGTAGTTTCGGTTGTTCCACTTCCTTATTATATAGTATAATTATTATTAAAAAAATATTTTAGAGTTCTGTTCCCCGTTAAATAACTTAAAAACTATTAAAGTACATTAAAGTGTACATAGTTTGTAACTAAAACAGAAAAATTATATACAGAAAAGTAAAACAAGAAACATGCATATTCTGTTACGTCTTGATATTGCCCATAAAAGGTTCAGGGTTCTTTTATGGGGTTCGGTGTTTGTTTCTACAATAAGGTTCCAAAGTGGATGGTGATTTACCTAGTGGAACTTTCAAGCGAAGGGTTGAAATACAGGTTATAGGTAAAGGATATTATAGTATAGATAAATATATAATTGACATAGACATCTGGAAATAATAGTGCTGCAACCGATACCATGCAGGCTTAAGACCTCATTTTGTTATTTTCAGATGTTGATTAAAAAATGTGCTGGACAGTTTCTTTCGTCGTCACGTTTTCTCAACGTTAAAGCAATTATTTGAAAGGGTAGTAGAAGCGAAAATGACGTCCCGAAGTGTTGTTACAAAATATATTTATAGATTAAATGATTTTGAATTTGAATTTGAAAACGGTTAACTGTTATAAGCGTGTTAATAAACATTGACATTTCCTCATTAATTGATAAGCAAGCTTCTACTTAACAGAGAGCTGAAATTGGGCACACAGACCGATTCTTAACTTATCTGAGATAATATAGTCTGATGTATATTTCGTGTGTACAAAAAACGAATGTCCGTAGAAACTGATGAAACTCCTTAAGACATAAACCGAACTATTACAATTACGAAAAAACCGTTTTAGACAAGAATATTTGTTATAAAGTGTTTTTTATATTGATACATCTAATTAAAGCTAAGTGATATTTGATGTGTTGAACTTTAAAAGTTCATATATTGGCATACATGTTAACTTTTAAAGAACAATATATATGAATGAATAAAATTAAATTTATTCGAAGTTGGTTTTCACAACTTTTCGAAAGTTGTGAAACTAGCCATCGTTTTACAGAAGAAACAGCAAGAAATTCCCGGAGGATTTTATTTTTCCTACTCACAGTTACAAAAAGCATTTATTGCTATTCATATTAAATGCATATATAAATATAACTTATATTAAACTTTTGGTCAAGCAGCCTTGTCTTGTAAGTAATTATGTAGTTTATAACAACCTTTCTTCATAAGAACCGCTTAGACGGGGCTTTTTTTATATACGATAAGTTAATGCTTGACAATAATCCCACCTGACAATAAGTGATAATGAAGTCTAAGATGTTAAGTCTAAGACTTTTTCATTTACAGTATGGGATGGCATTTCCATAAATTCTAACGAAATTTATTTATAAATTTTTACACATCTACCTATGAAAGAGCCAGTAGTTTTTCTAAGTCTGAAATCTAGTTTTCCGAGTCTTGGGCACAATCAGTTTAGTTCGAAGTATTAATGTTGTAGATATCACTTTGATTTCAATCGCTATCTGCATATAAGACTATATTATTCTGACAGTTTATACCACTAATACCTGACTTGATAAATGATGACTTACAGTACCACTCTTCGGATCCTAGCGTAGCTCCGAATCGTCATCTCGACAATACAAATATATTGTGTGATTTCCCCAACCCAAAGGCTTACATGATCATTAATAGACACACATTTATAAACATATGTTAAGCATTATATTTGCATTCGAATACAATTATAAAATGAATATCAGTTTTGTGAACTTGAGAAGACACTCCGACACACGGATTAATGTCTCACATTTATTTTACTGATGAATTGTTAAGTTGCCAGACACGGGTGCCACGTTGTGCGCCCATCTAAGCTCATACGTCGAATTATTTCTTAATCATGAAAAAGAACGTTAAAGTTTCAACAATTATGTGTATTTTGTTGGTGAAGAAAATTATCGTCACAATTTTTCTGCTGCATATTTGTACTCGATGACATGATACCAAAAAGCCCAAGAAGGAAATATAACTTGGATAGTAGCGAAAGACATAAGTAGGAACTTATCTTATTAGGGGAGTATATAAAAAAGAAATATTTTAAATAATTATACGTACTCTTACCTACAAACTGTGCTGCAGTTTGGCAGAACTTTGTAATTGAAAACTATGTTAAGCTGTTAAATAAATAAAATAATAATAATAACTTGTATTAGGTAGTTAACATACAAATAGGAAAGAAATACTTTTTCTGAGCTCAAGAAGTCTGGTCGAGACGAGATAACTGAATTAAATGTTCATTTATTTGCATGTCTGAAGCTAAAAATAAAGTGAGTTGAGCGATACTGTATGTTACATGATAACTTAGTTATGTTAAAATATTCACCTCTCCAGTTAATAAATTTCTTTCCTACAGAATTTTAGTTTTACACTCGGAGGTGAAAAGTTGTACGAAACATACGACAAAAAAAATCTTACATATCGTGGTATAATTGTGAATCTTTAGAATACCATTCGAACCATTCGCTTGCTCGGTATTCAAACTCGGCACTCGTAAGAAACGAATTAAATAACATTATTTATATTGTTATATCACTTCTACTTGTAGTTGTTGTACTTGACCATATTGAGTAGGTTCGCTTATATTATTTTACCTACTGCACTCATACCAGAAAATCGACCAAATTCATGTTGATCTTGACCCTGTCTTTGGGTGCATAGGAACTGTGGACTATCATATAAACGCGCTTGTTATTATAGCACAGCCTTTAACCGTCTACTTAGGAGACTCTGATTCATACCCCCAGTAATCTTTCGCATCAACACGACAGATTAAACCCCCATCGATACCATCCGTCACCATGACCGGTCAAACAAACAGCGGATTTTGGAGTTGCTGCCAAATTGGAGGTGACTGATTTTAGACAAGTGGATGAATGGTTAAAGTCGTGTAGCTTATACGCCGCCCATTGATATCTGTAACGCTAAAGTAGTCATTGACGCGGTGCCGGCCAAGAAGGAACCAGGACTTGCTCAATACTGACACTCCATCTTCAACACTGTAAAAATTTCACAGCTGATTGTACAATGAGCTAGCAACAAGTTGACACCGTGCACAATTACAGTTGGTATTACACTGGCCGGTAGAGTCCAAGTAAAGACATGAGAAGGGAACGGTATCTGGTCTGTTCTTCATCAGCTACGAGTAGAATTTTACAATGTCTTTGAATTGCCATATAGCAGTTTTTCCTAAGACTCTTGAGGGTTTGAATGAAAAAGAAATGAAATGTAAAAATATATTTTATTGTCAATTTATGGTAGACTTGAAATACCTTTGTATCCCAGGCAATGTAATTATTGTTAGCGAATGTATTAATATATTAAATTATTTACATTTGTCATTGAAATTAAATGAAATAATATTTATTCGAGGTTGGTTTTTACAAACACATTTCGAAAGTCAAACTACAATATCATTTCAACAAATCTCTACCGTAAATGGTCCTGGAATAAAAAGCGGCAGGAACTCCCAAGGAGTTTTCCTACTCACTACAGAACGCATTTATGGGTATATATTAAACTGATGTCTTTAAAATAATCATCAAGTTTGTAATAACCTTTCTGCATAAGACTGCTTCTGACGGGAGTTTTTAATTTACAATATGGAATTTCTGTCAATTATGACGGAATTTTATTATAAGTATTTACCTATCTACCCAAGAGAGAGCAATCCGTTTTTCCGAAGTCTGAAATTTACTGACATTCAGTTTAGCCTTATTCCTAGTATTAAAATTGTGAACATTACTCTTCTTAAGAAAACTATCAGAGTATTTTTTAAAGTACATAATATTATCTAAAATATATTGTGATGCAACAGTTAATTCCCGAGTACGAGTACATTTTGTTATCGTCTTCGCTTACTTAACGTACATAATCAAGACTGTCTAGTAGAGATATTAGTGAAAATACCATTGTGTTTATGTTAAAGACGCTTCTTCGATTTGTTTGCGAAGTTTCAAAGAAAAAATGAATACTTATTTTTATTACGGGTACAAAGAATTTACAATTTGAAAATACGTGAATGGCTAGTGAAACTCGGCTTTTAGTTTCTTTTATTAAGAACTAGCGGCCCGCCCCGGCTTCGCACGGTGTACTTTTATTTTTAAACATTTTGAGATATAATTTTATCTTTATGAAGGACATATTCAATGTGGATATATCTGCTGCGTAAGGAGCCGACCGCGCGACTACCTATTTCATAGATGTGCCCGCCTCGCATCTCGTGCCCGCTCCCTCGTCGCTTTGTCCGCCGGCCTACGCTACGGCTGCTTTGCGTGGGGCCACACTGGTCATTGTGCGGGGGCGGCGGCGGTGTTTATTTTCCTAAATTCGTAAAATCTTCTGAACGAAATGTCTCATTTGAGTAATTCAAACAGTTATCTATAGGTATTGAAACAGTTTTGAATATGAAATTATTTATTTGGATAAGGAATAATACGAAGGTATGGTTATCATGGTCTGATTTTGGTTAGCTTTTAAAATGTAAAAAGTGGTTATAGTGACTTAACTACAATAGTTGGACATATAGTATTGCGAAGTAATTTGCAGATATTGATATGTTCTCTAATATTGTAGAACATTTTTTGTTGCATCATCAATAGTTTCCGCAGCGTATACAATGAAAGAAATTTTTAAGCAATTTTTTACACCTTGGTTCACGTTACTGAACTTTTAGCAAGGATCCCATATTTTTTCCAGGAATAAATATAGCCTATGTTACTCAAGGATTACGTAGCATTCTAACGGTGAAAGAAATTTTAAAATCGGTTCAGTATTTTTTGAGTTTATTCGTTACAAACATACAAAAATACAAAGGTTTCCTCTTTATAATATTAGTATAGACAAGCTGAAATAATAGTGTACAATTTTATTTAGGTTAATACCTGATGAACGAGTAGACAAGCCACGTTTTGAGGGTGTCGTTAAATTAGTCTGCTACTAGGTACACTTGGGCGTAGCCGACGCATTGCCGGCGTTGCCTGCTTATTATTTAAGTCTCCAACATAGTAACTGACATAATTAATCAATAATTACTGCAACTTATAAAATCCTTTGACTCTGAGAGAATATATAAATAACAACTTGCTGATAGTACTTGTTTTCGGGAAATATTAATAATATAACAATGCAATTGACATCGTATAGTAAATTGATAAACAACATTACTTCTGTAGATGGACACAAATAAAAAAAACCCAGTTTCAGCGTAAATACGGTGAAATTTATTTAATTTGGCTGACACAGAAATGGAAACTTACTACTGTTGTAAAATTCAAATTTTTTGTTTTATTATTTGCATAAAATAAGATACGTTAAGTAAATAGAATATAGTCGAGATTTGTGATTATTTCTAGAAACAAAGCAATTTAACCCAAACATTGTTGATCGTATTTATTAAGAAATGAAACGAATCACTGAGTAAATACCACGATGAATATGCGTCTAGTTCAAGACACCCTCTAATAGAACAGATTGAGTTTCATGATAAGTGGCCACGGAGAGCGTTAATTTCGACACATATTTGCTAAAAGAATTTATACCGGGTTTCTTTGCGCTAAAGTTTTTTGGGATTAGGAACGTCCTTTTCAAGCTTGAGTGGTTAGGGTTCCTTACTGTAATTGTAACGAGAAATATTTACCATTTAATGTAGAAATTTAACACTTGTGACGTCTTTTTATGTAAGTTTTTTTTGTGGAAATTATCAATAGAGGCGCATTAATTATATTTTATCATAATTTTACATCTTTTCATAGTTTTGGAAATAAAGAAGGAAATGATAAAGTTTCTTGTATATTTCATTTAATAACATAACCATTAATTTTGCGATTGCAAAATAATTATATTTATTACTCACTATATGAGCTCTTTCGTTTCATATATCGTGTTCTTCAGAAGATATTGTTTTTGTTATTTTGTTATTGCCAACGCAACTTTCAAATAAAAAATTATTATAAAAATATATGTCCAGAATCATCTAAAAATATATTTTCATTATTTAATATTTTTCGTCCGGTACATGTTACAATGTAATACAAAACACAAACAAAAAACACAAACAGACATTCGAATGATCTTATAAGCAATCCATGTTTTTCAGATGTCCGGAGCCTTAAAAAAAGGCAAAAATATGAGAATACCCTCGACAATTGTTAAGGGTTCTAAAGATAATGACACATAGTTTAAGAAAATTAAAAGACTAGCGATATGATAACATTTCGAAGGTCCGTTTTACGAACGCGCACATAACCAGTTTCCACGCTTATCAAATAATATACCCTGTTTCTGCTGTATAAAAAAGAGGTTTTAAAATTTGTTACGCATAAAAAGTTTGGCCTCTTTGTATTACAATTGCTTTAACTGACTGCTAGGAGGAGAGGAAATGTTTAATGCGTATTTCCTATATATATTTTTTGATATAAGCTCAACTATTTTTTTAAACTTGATAAGTTATGTGGTATGATTACCTAGTTTTAAACTATACATTGGCAAGGTGGTGCCATATAGATGTGGTGAAAATTTCATTCTGAAAGAGAGAATAAGATTATGTGACAGAGAGAGAAAGATCGACTGATTAATAGAGAGAGAGATGGTAATGACGTTGAAGAGCATTTAAGTGAAAGTAATAATTAGTACCTTGCTTTCTAACCTTCTTCTCATTTCCTCGCCGACAACACATCAGTGATACCTTTGGTCTTGCTGATGTCCATGGGCGACGGTGACCACTTACCATCAGGTGGCTCGACTGCTCGTTTGTCGGCTATTAACATAAAAAAAAATA
>PDGT01000061.1:1501974-1581294 GCA_003671415.1 Megathymus violae
GGAGTACTTAATTATATAATAAGTACGTCTATACAGAATTACTTATGTCATGAGTGATATTTACATAGAGTAATAAGGCAATCAAGTCCCAGGAATAAATATTAGGTGGAGAAATTTTCTGGTGCCTTGTTCAGATATCTTCGCGGGCGGATAGCTGGAAATTAGATCAGAGTAGCGTTTTCTCAAGAATCGACTGAACAATAATTACAAACGAAACATTCAATAGTTTCTAGCAGATAGGCACTAATCTCTAGCACGATTGAAATACAATTGAGGCCTGCCATAGCTTCTGTCACTTAGCTAGGCTCCATTGTCGAATCGAGTGTTGAGTTATAGCGACGGTGCTGCCAACACAGGGTCACGTGCTGCGTTCCGTTTAGCAACCGTATTCATGGCTGTCTCTGACATAAAAATGTCTGCATGGACCCGGGATAGATCCCGAACCTTTCTGTTAAATACTACTAGTAATAATTTCGTATCGCGCGTAACTTTTTCGTGGGTAACTATTATCGTATAGTTTCTGATGCGATTGTGTACATTAATGTACATCTGTTAGGTTGGTACACATAATTATTTATTTGTAACATATTCCCGATCATATCAAGTTTATGACCATGGATGGCCATATAAGCTTAGGTCGCAGCGTATTTCTTACAGTATCGGTAAAAAATACAATAATCGAGAGTACCCGATATCCGTTACAGTTAAAATATATTCGTATAATGTTCATGATCATCATGTCTCGATCAATATTTATACTATACTATGTTTCAGACAATGTCTGTTCTAATGTTATAATGAGAGGGCGCAAATTTTGTAAGTTTGTGTATATGAGGAATGTAATATCTAGGCCCACGGCACCTATTAGAGAAATTCTTTTACTGTTTGAAAGGTACATTATTCCCAATGGACATACGCTGTATATCGAGTTTATTATCAGTTCACCCGAACGAAGTCGGGACGAGCTGCTAGTCGTAAATATTTATATTAGATTTGTGATTCTCACTATAATAGTTTTACTAAGTTTCTGTTATCCTCGCAGCGTTTTTTACAGTCGTTTCGTTATCAGGTGTTTTGGTGGTGCATTTTTTTATGGATTATTTTTGGTTTCAATGGTTGCTCGTTGGTTTTATGCAAACTAGATGGAGATAGTTTATAAATTTTGTAGTAGAGTTAGTGGTGATCGTGTCTGCCAAAGGTTTCGGGTTCGAGTTTCGGTTGACACAGAAACGAATTTATTCCCGGGCCTGGGTTGCTTGTGTATTCTTATATACACAATTCCTAATTACATACAGCAAGATAAATTTTTGCTTGTGTATTCTTATATACACAATTCCTAATTACATACAGCAAGATAAATTTCATTGCAGAAGTGTGAGTATGTTAGTTTTTTGTTATAATTACAATAAATAACATTACATAATGTTCATAAATATCCTATAGTATGGTTATTACAAAGGATACGTTTATTAGAACCCGTATATGTTAATTAAGGACTATTATTTGAGGACTAACTTTACGCTATCTACCCTGAAGGTAGAGTTAATTAAAGACATATACATATACGCTGCGTTGATCATTGCAGGCTTTACTAAATATTTACGAAATAAATTGTAATTTGAATATTGTAATATGTTACTGTAAATATTAATTATAAAAATAAATGTTAATATGGTTCAAACTGTTCCAATTTATACTTTTTGGAAATTTTAAATGAAGACTTTATGATCAATATAGAGACCAAAACAAATTATTACACGATTCTTAGAATATTTGGTACTAATATTATGGGATCTTGATCTTTACTTTTCAGAAAATGGATCCGTTTCCGCAGTATTTTCCAAAACGAAGCGAGAGCGGAGTATTAGATTTAAGTAATTGTTTACATTTTACTAGGTAGCATATGTTGTTCTGCAATATATTTAAATATACATTATTTCCTGTATAAATAATTTTTCAATAACTTGGTTACAACTTATTATATATTACATCATAATTTGAGACATTACCTATATATATATATAATTGTTCTGTTTAAGTATTTGAAAATTTTGCCTTCGATTTTCATACAATGATAACAAAATTTAGACTCAAAGTTTTTCGAAGTAATTCAGTGATGAATTGTCTCTGTGAATGAATTGTGGCCGTAAATTTGAAAGATGCCTGCTTATACGCATTTTGTTTTGTACAAGTATTTAACTTTTCGTATCCCCAGATCAAGTGATTAGTGTTAAGTTAATAGAAAGTTAGTTTCGCTCATAGGAGGTCCCGGGATGAAATTTGGCAAGTAATTTAATTACCATCATTACAACCCACATGGTTCCACTGCCAGGATTGGGTCTCGACACACAATGTGAGGCGTTAGTTAATTTGTTATACGCTTACAATTTGAAAAATATCACGAATATAATTTGAGGAATTAGTAAGATTCGAACTGGAGTTTTCCGTGCAAAAAACTTACGTTCGACTGATTAGACTACCAGTGCTCATTGCGCGTGCATCTTATGATATTTCACATTATGTGCGTAGAAAATAATGATCGCTTGCTTTGCCGAAGAAAAAAATTGTGAGCTGCAAATCTAATGTACTCCAGTAAATTCCAAAATGTAGAATCTACCTGTTATTGGGTCTAAAGAGAATTTTAAGTTACCGTTATTTTTAACGTTAATGTACTTTTGTGTGATGCATACTGGAGATACTTGGAAAGATCTGGAAAACAAAAAATAAAGTCCATGATTAAAATTTTACTTTTAAATTTGATAATAGGATTCAATAGAAAGTTTTATGTGTTTAAATTAATTTTCGAGTCTATCTCAGCCACCTGTTCTACATCCTACTTAAACGATCTTAGTGCATCTTCTGGCCACGAGAATATATATTTTTAAGTCAATAGTTTATTTATAAATTAAAAAGAAGAGACATATCATTAAATCATGGTTGACACATAATTTTTTCACTGCGCTATCCAAGAATCCTTTGTTTTGCAAGCACCACTTTTATCTGTCAAAGTTATTGGCTTTAAATTCCTTTAACCTACCTTTAAATTCGTCATGTCAGTAGTACATGTTTACCTTAGGTGGGAGTTTATTTTAAATCTAATTTGAAGACTTACAATTTCTTCCAATTTTAGGGGATAGTTGAAAATGTTTGCTACACAAATAAATTTTTCAGTCGTACAATAAATTTTAATTTTGTGTCTAAAACAATATTTGAATAAAAATATCTGTATTTTTGCGTCAAAATAATCGTATTTTCATAGATTATAATTGACCAGTGTTTCATGCATAAAAAAGTTTTTTACTAAAGTTTCTGCATGGCCTTGTAAACTACAAACCTGCACTAATCGAATGTAATTAGAAAATGTGATATTGTACTAAATAAGTCACCGAAGGGCACAATGGAAGCCGAAATTAAATTGAAGATTAAAATTTAATATAAGATATTAAAATGATATTTTTCATCCTTTAGCTCTCATTATATTTTTGCCGGATTTAAAGGGTCTCCATGAACACGTATAATCCAGATATGAGTACAGTAAGGGCTAATTTATACAACATGATATTTATACGGATAATAAAATTACAACGAGGTCGAATATTTATTGAAAAATTTAATGACATTAAAATTTAATTTCATTAGGTAGACGTTGTAATTGTTATAGAGACTTGAACACATTTTTTATATCTGTGTAATATTAAAAGCACCAAACAAGTTTAGATGACTTTTGGTATATTTGAAATTACATAATATTTATGGTATTTTTCTCCTCATAAAAACGATTCAGTTCCCCCAAAATTTCAAAGCGAAGCGAAAGCCGTTTACTATTAAAATAAGTATCACCGATGCATTGCCGGCGGTAAACAAAGCCGAGAACCCATTTATTAGTGACAATCCGACAATGCATGTAAACACGTAAAAACATTTGATACCTGATATAGTATCATAACTAGGGAGCTGGGTAATGAATTCTACCGATATGCACGAGTATCTTTGGACATACTTGGCGCTATAGAGCCCAGTGACTTTCAACAGAGAAAACGGTCCGCCACGGTTACAATAATTGTTCAGCTTGCATATCTAAAGCTTCTCGGTGTACTTCGAGCAGAGGAAGTTGCCTTGGGCTTCATGATGAATGGAGCCTTTTACACCCCAAGATAACTGATGTTTCATCAAATATTTAATTATTGAGCTAAAACAAAATATTTTTTTCCTATTCCAATGAATTAACAACTCTATGTCAATTGCCAAAGTTTGCAATGACACGTAGCAGATGCTGTAGCCCGTGGGCTGAAGACTACGCACGCCTACGCTGGGCGCGGCGTAACCCCGTAGAACCAACCGCTACGCGCGCGGTTGGTATAAAACCGTCCAAGGAGGGTTCGTGTAAGCCATTCCGCATTGAACGAGATAGCGCGCGGTACGCGCATACATCTAACAGTGCAGTGCTTTCAGTAAATAGGAACGAAACTCACAGGTAAGTCCTAAATACTTGGATTTCAGGGTTTTATATATATATATGTATATCTATATATACATATTTTTTAATGTAAAAAACACTGTTATTAATGCTGAAGTTAAGTTTTTGAAGTTAGCGCTCAATCTTTTTCAATAAGAGTACATCGGGAATGAAATTGAATAGGTAAGAAATTTTATAATTAAAAAATACAAAACAACCATCGTATCTTTACGATCTTTCAAAGTTCTCACTTTAAAAAGATGTTTGAACGGTTACTTTAACTTTGAAACTCATATACATTTTCTTGCAATTTATAAATAAACTTACATCAATAAATGCAAGACTGGTTGCTAAATATTACACTTTTAATAATTATTTTATAAAAAATTGTGGGAATTACTTAAAAGTAAGGTTATGACGTTGTAAACTAAAATTAATATTAATTTAAACTACTTTCCATCACGCCGGTGTAGGGGTGTTTATTGACCTGTGTGATTAAATGAATGCGTGTCGCTAATGGCTCAATTGTCCTGTGCATTTCATTAACATTAATGCAATATAATAAAGTTAATACTGTGTGCGATACCTTTTAAATGTAATAAAAAATGTCCTACAGTTGATGTTTCCAAGTATAATATTAAAATGGACTCGAATTAGGTTTTTCGTTGTTATTTAGTTAAGCCTTAATAGAGGTTTTTTAGTATAAGTGCCTTTGATTTGTGATAAAATTATACAGATATTAAATAAATTGACTTGAAAGCAAGAATAACAAAAGGATAGTATATCCCTTAACATGTTGCGTGACAATATGTAAAATTAAAAAAATACATATTGCAAAAAATATATTTTAAAAAAGATAACATTAAATTAAAATATTCTCATAAAATAGATAGTTAAAATATTCTCATAAAAATATCGACAACCAAACCAGAGAAAAGGGACCGGCTGATAAGTAATTTCGAAATTTGCAATGTTCATATACTGTATGACGTGCCAGAGTGTATGGCACTGAAATTTATTGCATCATTGCAAAACGATCGGCATGCCACAAATGAGGAACATACTTAGACTGTTACAAAATTCGATATACCCGTCTTCAGCAATACAAAACTTGTAAATTACCAAGTTTTATAGTTCATAAAATAAAACCAAATAATGAACGGTAATAACAGAAAAATATATTCAATTAGCAATTATCTAATAAAATTATTGTTTGGCTGCAAGGGTACATTTCCCTTAATTTTTTCTTTAACTTTGCCCCAGTATTTAGCAGCTCGTTTTTTGGAGAAACGATGCTTACTTTCTAGAATTTTTTTTACTTTATGAGCCCAATGACTGACGGCAGGAGGAATAAATCATATTTTTTAAAGTAAATTTTTATGGAATTATATTGCATAATTAGCTGTGCCCGCGACTTCGTCCGCGTGGAATTTAACAAAAAAGTTATTTAGTGGAAATAAAAGTAGCCTAAGTTACTCCTTATTACATCAGCTACCTGCCAGTGAAAGTCCCGTCAAAACTGGTCCAGCCGTTTCAGAGATTAGCTGAAACAAACAGACAGACAGACAGAAATTGTAAAAAATGTTATTTTGCTATATGTACCGCATATACATTCATATGTCATTTCTTGTTCAAGAATATCAAGTGAATAGACAAGTGACAGAATTGTTCTGAAACACTCACATACTAATTTTGACTAATATTCTAGTCAATTTTGACAGCAGAATAATAAAAACCCAGTATACGACACTACAATTGACCAAACTAGCTTGTTCCAGTGAATATTATGGCTTTTATTTGGGCAAAAAAAGCTTATCTCGATTCTTAGTATTTCAAAAAAATATATGGCTGGTAACTACGAGTTGGTTTAAAAATAAAGAATTCTCATTTCAAAACGGCGCTGTTTTAAGCATTCACTAACTACGCTTTGACTTTGTGTCAGCGGAGATGAAGTTTGAACCCTCTTATTAAAATTACAATTCTATAGCAAAGAATAAATAACAACACCATTGAATAATGATCCTACCACAAAAGGTTCAACTTTTGTTGGTTTTCCTCTACGTTTATATAAAATTAATATGTTTGAACACATACAATTTTTAACTTATATACCGCAATATTACCAACGTTACCCGCTTCGGGCCCTCACAATTACTTAGCGAAGAAATATAAAACTGCTTGTCGTCATTAGAAATTTCTCAAGTTCTTTCAACGACTCAGCAATGATAACAACAGGTCTAGAGCTTAAAATAAGTCGCATATCGGAACATTTGTTACTTCGTTTCCTCTACATAAGTTCACTTGGTTGCATGTATTTGTTTTGGTTAATGAGGAAATCGGATTAAACATAGTGTACGATCACCTAGCTATATCCGCTTTTCGGTGTTTTACTAAGTTAACAATGTGTTTTGTTTATAAGAAGAAAATTATAACAAAAAATAAATTTACAACATTTTACCGAACAGCTACCTATTATACAATGTGTGATTCGGATCAGTTTAGACTAGTACGATTTAAAAATAACAGTTACCAATAACATCTATTACGAAAGTATTAAGTATTCAACGAACTAGCGTAAGTATCTGTACTATTTTATAAATATGTTGAGATTTTTGTGTATGTGTCGAGATAACTCGAAAACGACTTGACGGATGTTAATGAAAATTGGTGTGTAGTGAAAACACATGATTGCGCAGTTGATAGGCTATATAAAATCTATCTATCTATATAAATCTGTAATGTTACTTTGTCTGTACATTCCATTTTTTTTTTGTTAAATTTCATGATATATTCGTTTTATGACACACTCACATCAATTTGATTATTTTGAAATTTTTCCTCCGTTTGTCTGTCTGTCTGTTTGTTATAACGGTGATGTCTTGTTATAAGTCAAGAACGATTTGACCGACATTCGTGAAAATAGGTATGTAGTGAAAACACGCGATTGCGGAGATGATAGGCTATATAAATGTTAGTTAACCTAAGACAAAAAATATTAATTACGGGGGCCGCTAGTTTTTACATAAATATCGTTATAAAAATGTAATTTTAATTTTAATAAGCATTTGTTTTGAAAATTGAACTATACAATGATTGCAAAGGACAAGCCTAAATCTTTTTTTAATATCACACTTACAATCTGTCGCTAACGCCGTTTGCTACAAGCAATATCATTCTCATTTTAATTATCAACTTGGCTGTACTTGATGATCAGAGTGAGAAATTTCTGATTCAGTTCAATTTTAATCCAACATATTTATTGTATGTCTCTGCTATGATAGTCATGTAAAAATCGTCAAGTCATAATAGAGGTTTTGATTTTCGACCCTCAAACTGACCACGTCCAAAAACAGATTTGTGGCTCCAGACTAGCGTGATAAACTATGTATCATTTTATAATCATATTATCGTGGACATTATATATTTTAACTATAGCGTCTACCCACGATTTTTGTGTTGCCGTGTTTCATGTAAATTGGTTGAAGCAACGGTAAAAAAAGTCAAAAACTATGAGTACCTATTATTGTTTAATAAGAGTACCCTGGAATAGGCCAATTTGAGCCCAAGCAATATATAACTAATTAATATTTATGTGGTCACGTAAATAAACTTGATATTATACCCGAAATATAGAGGTAATCTATTGTCTAAAAATAATACAAACCAATAAAAGAAGATCGTGATGATATTTTATTACTGATCTGTCTTTGTTTTCATCGACGAAATCTCCAATCACACCTCTGTTGACATTGCGGACAATAAAGATTTGATTTCAGTCTAATAAAAGGTTGAAGAGTTCTTAAAGATACCTAGCAATGAATCCGATAGATAAATATTCGTCTCGATTGAAATCCATGACGTAAGCAATTTAGGAAGCGTTGAGGTATATTCGGAAAAATTAAATAATCACAAATGACCACAAACGATAAGGCCGCTACTTTCCACGCTGGCCAAACAAGAATTTGTAGATTTCAGACACCTTTGAAAACATTGTGGAGAACTTAAAAGTAAGCACGCTCCGTTTGCTTTCACCGACACTTTTAATACGTTTTGATAAAGTTGCGTTCTTGTATGCATATTTGAGTGGATGAGTAAATTTTCACATAACATTAATAAGTATAGAAAGGAGCTGTTAATAAGAAATCTCACTTATCTAATATCCTTTACAGTTCATTAAAATTATTGGGTGGACAATCAGTAATTTTAACTATTGCATGCCCAACATTTTACTTTTCTGTATGGAGTTAAAAGAAATTAGACTTTAGATTTATTGATATGAAAGTGATAAAATGAACTGAAAACTTGAATTACACATAATTTTGGAGTGTCTTGTTTGAGATCAATTTGCCTCTAATTACTCAATTGAAAGGCTGTTCGGCGAGTTCGAAATACTTTTACCCTGGTAGATTTTAAAAACTCCATCACTCAACCTATAGGTTCTCTATTTTCGGAAAATGATGTAGTTTCTATCACAACAAATTCCGGTGATATTCTAACTATAAGTATTATTTAATTATATTTCAAATTATACCTTCATTATTTAGATACTTACTTAATTATGTTAATTTAATAGACGCCACAATTTCATTAGCGTAGGTGTTTCGATACATTTAATTACTTTTCTGACAACGTTGTTTAACAAAATATTCTTAGATCTGGTTGAATATGTAAGCAATTTACATATTACGTGTATGATATTTTGAATGTACGTACCCTTAAAAGTCACATTTACAAAAATCACTTTCAATTCTCGCCTTCACTATTTAAAGAAACTCCGGTACAAAAATTCAAGTTTCTCTACAAATATTTTACGTACAAGTTTTCTCAACCAAACCACAAGCCGTGACTGGGGTTTTGCAAAAACCCTTAAGAAAATGTCAATACAATTATCTTAATAAGTATTTGTATATTGTTTCCGTCTCTGAAGTCGTTATAAAAAATTCTTTAACATTTCTATTGTTTCTTTTCATGCATACATATTATAAATGCGGATTACAAAGAGATCTAGATACATTTATCACCCCACATCGGGCCCTTAAGTGACGTGACTGGGATGAGTGAAGTTGTTTTCTATACATATAATAAAATTCTAACTGATCCCGTTCTGTATATGAAGGATATATGAAAAAAAACTATTATAAGAGGCCTTTATTAACGCAATAGAACCAAAAACTATAGTTGTTAGAATTTTTGTCTGTTTGTCCGTGCGTTTGTTCGTGCTGATGTCGGAAATGGATTAACCAATTTCATTTTGGTAGTCACTAATATATTGCAATAATTGCAATTGCAATCATGCATTGCAATTGCAACTATACCTTCTTTCTAACCTTCTCCTCGTTTCCTGGCCGACAGCGCATCAGTGATACCTTTGGTCTTGCTGATGTCCATGGGCGACGGTGACCACTTACCATCAGGTGGCTCGTCTGCTCGTTTGTCGACTATTACATAAAAAACAATGCAGGTGCTATTTACAATGCGTAGCGTTTCTGAAGTAAAGCGAGGGCAGTTTGCTAATATATATATTAGCAAAACAAAATATTATAAAATAGATATTGCATGATAAAAAAGATATAGCAGTGGTAACCTAGTGGTTTGAACGTTGGTGTCCCGCACGGCAGCGTCAAGTTTGAATCCTGCATGTACCTCTAATTTTTCAAATTATATGTGTATTATAAATTAATTACCACTCGCGCCAGTGAAGGATAACATCGTGAGGAAACCTCAGTTCTTCATAATTCTCAAACGTGAAGTTTGTATAGGTGGCAGTGGTGATTCCACCACTCAGGCCTGCACTCATCCCATTGCAAAAGGATACCCGAGGACGATATAGGCTGTAATGATGATAACGATAAGAATTATGGTCGATGGAAAAGTAAAGATTACGCTTTAGTTCACTTAGTTGTACAGCTATAGAACACCAGAAGTTTTATTAAGCGGTACCTATCAGTAACTCAATAAAATGCAAAGTTATTTATGGGTAAAGGTAAACAAATAGAATTACCTCAGATAACAGCGAGTTTAATTGATTCGTACTAGCCATAGAACTAAAAGTAATATAAAGCGGTGTTGTTATAAGTAAGTAAGTAAGCGTATAAGTCACCGCTTCGAACACATTTGCACTTAAACGCATCTTATTTCCCCAGACCATTCAGATGATTAAAAAACATCGCACTACAGCGTACACTCGGAAACAAATATTTCACAATATTTTACTTAAAAGTGCAATTTCAATTTTTTTTTATCTTTCCTTATGGTACTATTTCTTATATTAACATTTGTTTTTATTAACAACCGCCATAGAAATAGACAAGCCATGTGATGGTAAGTGGTCAACGTCACCAACCAATGCACAACTGTGACACCGAAAGTGTCATCAACGCATTGCCAGCCAAGTTTGGTAAATAGCTCTCGCCAAAAAATAATCAGAGTGATTATTATTAGCTAGTCAAATTAGTGAAGAATTTATGTAGTTTAATAAAGAAGATCCCCATATTATGTGAACAAACAAAATCGAAAACATTGTTTTATTTAAAAGGTGTTTCTATGATTTAAATATTAATTTTATTCCATGAAATATAAATACAAATAAGGGATACTAAAGCCGGGCAGTGGTAATGCTTTTACAGATTTTTAAGATCTGTACCTTAACATCCTTTTCTCTATTAAAAGACATTCGTTTGAATATAAAAGAAATTAAGTATTTTCTTCGCGTCGAAAGAAAAGGCTTTTTATAATCTTACGCTGTTACATCAGAAATTCTCATAAGTTATTTATTTCTCTACCCCTTTGAACATTTTAATAAGCTGAATACGAAATGAGTTTAAAAGGTAGTTTCTAGGACTCGGCGTGTTTCTTTTCAATGATAATGTTTCTGTTTTGTGGCCAGTTTTAAATACAGGGGAAAGATGGTTATGTTGATAAGAAAGGACATATTGGTAATGCATCAGGGGGCGCTAGTGGTTCTTTAAGTTTTTAACCCTTATTAGATATAGCTGGAATTTTTATTATCCTGTTCAATGCAACATGAAAAAAACATTTCATTCAATTCTACGCATTGACGGAAGATTTTTTGACCTGCCCGCGTTGTTATTATCCTTCTTATAGAATTTACCGTGAAATATTGTTCTACGTTTGTCGGTTACAGGAATAACCAGGTTTATATATATGAGACAACTTATAGTGTGAGAAATGTTAGTAATTAAAACGGAAAATAAATAATTTTACATTAGTTATTCACTAGTTTCTAAAATCAAAAAAAATCTACTTACAATGCGATCGTGAACGTACACGCCATCACAATTTAGCGTGAATCGTATGAGTACTGCGAAGGTTTCGGATGAATTGTGACGTAATTAATCATAAGATACGAATGAATTTCGATTATAGTTTGAGGAAATTGTTTGTAATAAATTCCTATGAAGCTGTTTAAATTTTTTATACGTGTATGATATTTGAAATATATGATGAGATATGATATTTGAGCTGTCTTTTCTTATAATTGAAAGTTTGTCTAAAGTATTTAATGTATATTGTAAATAAATTTAAACTATGTATATAGACTATGTATATTAATATACTGAGGTCATTATTGGGAAGAGAAACCAATTTGATTTTCCGGTTATTGATGGCCTCATGAAATATATGAGAAAACTATTTTTGTAACAAAAGATTACAGCACCACTTACAGTTGTTAATCTAAACCATTCAGGGATTAGCTTAACGTAACAAATTCATCAAAATTGGTCCAGCCACTCAGTGACATACACACGAAAAAAGAATTTCATATCTAATAATTATATTTAGAATAACAAAACGTTCTACAGTGTTGAATTCATTATCGTAACAGAATTAAAATTTCTTAGCAACAAGCATACCTCACGCACTATTTATCAAATATTTAAGCATACTCTCGTGCGAATGTAAAAAAACAAAACTTATTTACCAAATTGTCAATATCTTATATTTTAGCATAACCTTGTAAAATAAAGTAATAAATTTATAAAGTTAATATTTAGAAACAACCTTTGTTATCCTTCACGTTTGTAAGTGTGTAATAAACTGCCTACATGTCTTGTATTAACTATTAAAAAAAAAACACTATTTTGATTCAGGACGAGCTGCGTACGGCATCAATAATCATTCATTCGAACACAGGCTTGTTGACCGACAAACAGCATTTGCATATTTTCAACTTTATACTGTGTACGATTCAGTGTAAAGGCATGTGAGTGGCGATTTTCGTCCATCCAGAAGTTAATTAACTTGTCAAGCTCAATTAAAAAAGATTTAAATAATATTTTCATAAATTCATAATATAATTTTAGAAAATGTTAATTAAGCTATACGAGATAATAAAAAAATATTTTAGTTACTTTAGTTCAGCTTGAGGCATAAGCAATAATCAAAATCTTGGTAATAATTACTATGTAAACCCATGTCGTTAGTTTAAAATCAGGTGGTATTGTATTATTAAGCATTGACTTTTACTGAGTAAAAAATGTTTTAGGGTAACAAAGTAACAAATCCAATTAGAAATAAAACAAAGTGTACAAAATGTACTTTACGTTTTTTTTTAATATACTTTATACTTCTTTATGTTTTCATGGGTAACACAGAAGCAACTAAGCCAATTTTAAAACATTTTTTTTCGTGTCAAAAATTGTAAGATACATTACATCTTTATCAATTAAGTAATATTGAGACTGTAGGTAGGACTAGATACTAATATAATATAATAGAGTAAAACAATACCTTTCCCATTGCGAAAATTGTCCCTTGCTACTGGGTAATATTTCAGTTGCAGAATGTTTTATTTTACGATTTTCTTTTATTTGTTGACCTTTTAAGATTTGGCTGAGTTATATATTAAAATTTGCGTACGGTACTTAATTACAATCTTCACGTAGCTTATAACCCCAAAATATCCTTCCATTGGGGTAATCAGATGACCTCAAACCCTTACACCTTTATAAAATCGCTCTTAATAATTAATAAAGAGGGCCGTAATGAAATCTTGGCCTGCTAATCCAAATAATGGCCGGGGAAATTTCAATTAAGCCGGGAATGACACGGCGTTTAGTTCAAAAAGTAATTAATGAGTGGCACTTCATTTAGGATCAAGAACAAGCCACTCAACAGATTCGACACCGATCGAGTATTTGGTAATGTTTATTACTAAATGGATTATATTTAGTGGTTGATGTCTTTTATTGAGTTTTATTTTATGTTTTAATAACGTTAATTTAAGTCGTGTCACCAAATCAAAAATATCGTTTCAAAAAAGTGACAAGTGCGACAAAGTGGATAGAATGACTTCACGACTTCTTAGGTTATAGTATCAAATCTTTTTTTATGCATGAAACAGGAAAATAAATAGATGGGTTCCTTGATAGTATTTGACCGTGGCAATCGCACCTTTGGAGGTGCTAACAACGAGTTGCCGGCTGGGAAGGAAACAATTGAGCCGCTTATAAATGACCCTCTGCCATAGTTGTGTTTCCACTCACCGAAGTGGGAAATTAGTTCCACAGTTCTACCATGTACATAGGTACGTTATGCCGCGACAAGTCATATTAGCTAGCTTAAAAGAAAACTTATTTCAAAAACAATAGGAAGTTACGTACAATATAGCCGAAAGCGATTGAATATTAATAAAATTTTGTTTTCTAAGTATTAGTACTAGTAGTAGTTAAAAGCTAGATAGTACCATCGATGTGAAAATTTTCTACTCGCAACTAGTAACCTCCTTCATATTGTTCTTAGTTTATGAGTTAATTAACAGGAATTATATCTTCCTAATGAAACAATATCAAGCGTATCCTGAAGCGAATAGATTTGTTTCTCGCTACTTATATAAATAAATAAATTAACGTTCATGCCTTCGCGGTGGGATTCCCTGAGTTTCGGCTGGCATGGACGTTGGACGTAAACAAATAAGACATTTCAAACACCTAGACCCAACCTGACCTCAGAGCCAACTTTTCTGTCGACAACAATTTATCTGTCACATAAATATCTACCCCGGCCGAGAATCGAACCCGGGGCCCTCGCAAGACAAACAACTGGGCTACGATGTCATCAGTAAAGTAAAACATGGGTGTAATAGAATATTTTTATTTGATTTTTTCATTTCCAGGCATCCTAATGATTTAGAATTTAGCACGCGAATAAAAATCTTTGATAATTTAATATTTAATAGTTATGACCTAGTGTTCTAATCAAAATCGTGAAATATCTAGTTTCATCGTCGCATCATTGATGCCGCTAAAATTAAAATATTTTAATTAACATTTTTAACAAAGCACACTTTGCTCTGATATTTATTGATAATGTGTTCCATTCAAACACAAATCAAAATTAATCGAACCATTCCACATATTGCGTATTTATTCTCTTGAAGGTTTCGTGTGCTCAGACTCAGCGTATTTCAATACCGTTATGAAGACAAAACAAACGAACGCTCGGCTGTGTACCTAATCACATCTCAATCCTGCCAATCTCGTTGTTCATGTAGTGAATCGCAAATCACGTATCGTATCAAGAGGCTCTATAAAAGTATTATAGCATTGTGTAATATAAAAATAGAACTTTTTTTATTCCTTATTATTTATATATTTAGAACTAAAAATTGTTGTGTTTTGTTAGAAGTTTTTTTAAAGATAACAAAGTTTTGACTATCATTGTGCAAATATAACAATAAACGTTTCTAATTCGAAGAAATAGAAAAACTATCTTTACAACAATACACAATTTTTTTTATAACAGTTCTTTCGGGATAGATTGCTATTTGGAAACATAAGACGTAGGTTTCGTGTAGTAAAGCGAGCGCGTTGTTAGGTTAAAACATAATTGTCTAATTAAAATTAAATTAAAATTACTGGCAACAACAAAAACAATAGTAGGTACATTGTAAAATTTAGATGTATTTTATTACTCCAGATAGCACCTGCACAACACCAGCGGCATCAAAATAAAACTAATCCAATTTTTTTTTATTTCGGGAGTCTATACTATAATTATAAACAAAGAGTGCCAAATTTGTGAGCTTGAGCGTATCTTCGGTACCTTGGCACTTATTTGAAAGTTTTTGACTATTTCAATTGAATTTTTTTTCCGAATGAACACAGGCTATTATGTATATATACATATATATATATATATATATAAGCAAGAGTTATGATGATATTGTCTTTGTTTATACTATGTAGAGATTAAGATGGATAATAGCTACTGATAATATCTGCTAAGATAAATGATTTTTCAACCCGAATAAACTCGGAGTGTAGTTACCTATAAACCCAGTAAGAGTTGAACTCAATTGCAGTTTCAGACATCAAGTGGCGTATCGAACGAATCAGTGATTTATGAAAAGATACGTGTACATTGCACGTGGCAATATCGACATTAGGTACAAGCTATAATTTTGCTCTTCCCATTCGCCTCTTCTATTTATGATTCTGATAAGTATTGAAAAATAGATAAATCGTATGCAATATAAATCCCCTTTATTGTTCACCAGTAATTCATTACACTTGCTTCACTGAAAGAGAACATCGTGAGGAAAACTTGTTGAGAGTTCTCAACGACGTTCTCAGAGGTGTGTGAAATTTGTTAACTCGCAATTAGCCAGTGTAGCGGCCCTCTCTTTCTGATTGTGAGAGAAGACCCTACGTAAGCCAAGACGATCTACGTAAATGCTGATATGATGTTTGCAGTACCACATCAATCAACTGTTGCAGGAAGAGCTGCCATCTTTTTTTGTTTTCGCGTCAACTTTTACTTTAGTGCCTAATTTGGGTTTGCTGTTTTTTTTATATAACTAAATGTTATATATCATCTTAAAAAGCAGATACTTAACTAACGAAACTACCATTTGTATCAGTGACAGTACCTAATATGAGGTGTATCATTTTATTAATTATCATATACATATATTATATATATAATAGCCTACTTTACCCAATTCTTTGTTTGAAATTACCAAGAATTAAGTAGTAATTTTAGTACATATAATTAAATCATTAAATAATAATCATTAAATAATAATAATCATTAATAATCATTATAATCATTAAATAATAATAATAATCATGTTATTTGCTCAGAAGTACACGAGTCAAAAAGTATCGACAAGTTTTAACGAAAAATTTTGTTCCTTAACATCCCGATTAATAGCTTTGAAAGAAAAAAAAAATAACATATATCATAAGAAAAACAAAATCCAATACAAATTCTACGAGTATTTAAAAGAAAAAAAAATTAGGAAATCACCGTAGGCTGTTAAAATATTTATAGTAATTTAATATTTATTCAAAAAAAATTTATATAATAAAATAAAAATGTACAAGCAGAAAAGTGACACAAACGTGAAATAAAAATAGGCATAATTTGGTTACCTCTTCATATTTCCTTTAAAATATTCAGCTGTTATGGGGCTTGGAGTTCATTTTTACAATAATATTCCAAAGTTGATACGTAAGTTATATAATGGAACTTTTAAGCAACGCGTTAAAGCACAATTTATAAACCCTTTTACCGAAAACTATGCTGTTAGTATTTATAAGTTTTCTACCACTCATCATACCTTTCTGCAGTTACAAAAAAAACATACCAGATATCCGAAGGCCATATTTACGGATACGAGTTCAATATACGTATTGACATAGAATATGAACTTATCAGATAAATTTTGTAAGCTCCTCAAAACTTATAAATCGGATTTCGGATATTCGATTCGCAATTTACATTTACTAGAACAATAATAGTAAAGTCGTGTATAATCATATAATTCCTGTAGGGAAACAACTCATTGAGTTGTCCCACAGCGTAAAGATAAACTATAATATAAGTACATATGGTAAATGTAAAGAATTAGACTCATACTAACAGGTGATTTAAGGTCGCTTTAAATTTTTTGTTGTGTTTTTATTGATATCATAATAGTAATTGGGCTACATGTTTAGATTTGTAAGTTGCCTAAAAACAAGATCTAAAGTCCTTCACAAATATAACACTACTTATGAGTACAGAGACGAAATTCATTATTAAGTGACACGGATATCATCATCAGTTAACCCAAAAGTATGCCTGGAAGGAACCATTTTGTTTTGTTGTACTGTTTATAGGTTTATCATATCAGAAATGTTCTATATAAAGTTTATGTAGAGTAAACATATCTTGGTGGTTTTATAGTCTTTAAGTTATTGTTAGAAGGAGGCCAGTATGTGAAATATATTGGGTATTGACCAAAAATTACTACCGGCAAGATTATGATATTAATGGCTGTCACATTCAAAAGAGGGACCTAACCCTATTCAAGATGCAGCAGTCTTAGTCGTAAGAATGAAATAAGCCTCTAACACTGCAATTAAAGAATTAAAATATATGATACTCAATTTTGCTACACCTCCACCAACAGAAATGGAGCACTTTGTTATATTTAATAATGTCGAACATAGTACCAACGTTTACGACGTAATCCGTTTGAGAGAAGGATGGATGGGTGTAAGCTAGCTAGCTTCCCAGTTACAATACAAGAGTGAAACCTGTTCCTTGTAAACACAGTACTGTCTTTTGACAAGTGAGCCAAAATGTAAATGTCACTCATGAATATTTTAGTTCTAATTTCTAGTATCAATCCACAATGTTTTGATAGTAATCATTATTTACTATGTAATGACATAATAATCTTGAGAAGATTAACTAACGGGTTCAAATGCTAGAAGTTGACATTGCTGTTATATTTGTTGACTGAATCAATATCTGCTACAAACAAGAAGACACTGAATCGCAATGATTCTCGTAAACTATTCCAGAACTAAAAATGAAAAAAAAAAACTAGTCAAAATCGAAATAAATTCTTTAGTATGTACGATATATACGATACTTATCGTTTACCACTGTCCAAGACATTTGAGGAGTCTGTGTGTTATCTGCCACACCCATTTTTTCCGAATTTATTTGAAACCTAGTGCTTATCAAGCCTTTTATTATCCTGCAAGTCTAACACGCTTGTCTCGATAGGACTTATCCCCCAGTCTCGTGTCGTTTTCTCACTAAAGTCAGATATGTCGACTTAAATGTCCGCTCTGCTTCCACATCCTTCGTCCGATTGAAGGAAACATTCGACAATATATTTAATTTATTTATTTAATTATTCATATAAAGTTTATGTTAAGTAAACATATCTTAGTGGTTTTATAGTCTTAGTAAGTTACTGTTAGAAGGAGGCTGGTATGTGAAATACATTGGGTATTGACCATGAATGACTACCGCCAAGATTATGGTATTAATGGCTGTCACATTCAAAAGAAGACCTAACCCTATTAAAGTAATTATTAAAGATAAATTAATTAATTATTAATTATTCTTCTTATTTAAACACATACGTTTTATTTGTAGTGTAACATTGAGGCACTTAAAAATGTACAAAGGTACCGCTTAAGAAATTTCTTCCAGTACACTTGCGACTGGAGACTTCATATTGAGAGTGAAATGTGCACACATATCCATATAGGAATTTAATATATTAACTTTACATTAAAAAAAAACATATTTAAATAACTATATTTTTTCTGTTAAGGACAGGTTTTTGGTCTCAGGTTCATTTACTTTTTATGAGAATCATTATAATACACATTTTTAAAGCCTATCTAGTACTTATTCAATATTTTAACATTTTTAATGGATTTTTTTCGTAAATAACCGACAAGCGAATAGACAAGCCACCTGTGGGTAAATGGTCACCGTTATGAATGGACATTAGTAACATCAAAGGATCACTGATGCGTTGTCGTAAGTTGTGTTGTGTAAAGAAGGCTTCACGTAAGGATTATATTATCAGTGTTGTTATCATTGACATTAATATTATTACTGGTATTATTATCTTTCCGTGAACCCTGCCTAGCTAGCTACCACCCTCCTGCTTGAGTCAGCCGGCAAACGGCTAATCGTGTTCTGGCTGGGGACTTAAAAGCCAGTAGATTTTTTCTTACTTTCTTCTCATTTCCTTGCCGACAACTTATCAGTGATACCTTTGGTCTTACTGATGTCTATGGGTGACGGTGAACCTAAAAAAACCTATCTTGTATTGATTTCTTATAGTCATAGAAATAGTAAAATGGTAGAGTTTTTAAAAATCGAATGAAGTACTGGAATATGGAGATTGCGTTACATGTTATGTATCTGATATTTAGTGAGAATGTGACACAAGATTGCGAAATAAGTCTTGACAGGCATACTTTGTCTGCTGTTGGGGTTTTTTTTTGAATCGGGGGGGAAATCTTTGTAACATTATTATTATTCGTATTCGGCCTCGTACTGAGGAACCGGATTATGTGGGGTTCTTACTCACTAAAATCCCCTCGGCAGTCATACGATGTATATGAGAAGGCCCCGGGATCTCATGTGAACGCACCGTACCCCCCCTGCGTGTTTTGTGTCGGGGTTATACGTAGCTTTGATCGGGACAGTGTTATCTTCCGTCCCATCACTGTCGCCTCCGAGCAGGATCCACCCTCTCTCGACCGCACTCGCGCGGTCTCGTTCTTTACCATTACGGTTTCACAGAAGGAGACCATGGCTTTCCACAACTCCGCCTTCTCCGCTAGTATGGCCGCTTCTACTGTTGGCGGGGATAGGTCTCTCTCAATCCTGTCAACTTGGACATGCCGCTCGGATGCCCACTCAGGAAACTCCTCGAGCGAGTGTTATGCGTCGTCCCGGTCAGATCCACAGTAGTGGCATTGTGATGCTGCCTCGCGTCTAATCCGACACAGATATTCACCGAAACAGTTATGTCCGGTGAGTATCTGTATCAACCTGTAGGTAACGTGCTTCTCTCTTCTTCTCGTCGCTCCAGCCAGGCTTCGAAGCTTGGCAAAATCGCACCAACAACACGTTGGCGCGCATTCTTCTTCTCTCCCAAACGTGCGCGTCACTCAACCCTTGCCTGCCGGTGCGCGTGGTGCTTGATAGTCTGTCACTTCATAATATAAATTATCACGTGACATTTACTCAGATAGCCGGTATTTATTATATATACATTTGATGTTAGAAGATGGCTGTACAACGGACCTTATATTTATTAATTTAAGAGGCTTTCGAAAT
Organism: Megathymus violae; assembly: GCA_003671415.1. NCBI lineage: Eukaryota > Metazoa > Arthropoda > Insecta > Lepidoptera > Hesperiidae > Megathymus > Megathymus violae. Next base: position 1,522,538 of record PDGT01000061.1, read on the forward strand.
AATCAGAGAGTTTTATATTTCATATACCGTACCTTTTCTGGTCTTAACAAAAAGGATTCTAGGTAAATTAGATTGCAAGAACAGCTGTGATGCGTGAAAATGGTTATCATAAAAATGGGTTTTTTGTTTGCTTTTTATTCGAGGGTTTAAGGAGTTCCACTTTGGTGAATATTACTCTTTCTTCAGCTGTAAGTTATATCAATTCATTGTTGTGTGATGAGTTTAAGCAATCTATGCTCAAGTGAGGCGTAATTCGTTAATACAATTGAATCCCTATTTAAACAAATTATACTTTCTATCTCAAACGATGCAGGGATTAAATTTATTGCAAGCAATGCATAAACAAATATACGTGATTTTATAATAATGTTAACAAAATAAGGGAACATTAGGATTCATTGTATTGCAGTTGGCATGGATTTCTGCTGATAAATGTTTTTTCGACCGGGACGTTGCTTATTAGTTACGAACCCATTTGTATTCGCTTATAAAAATTAATTTTATTTTCGCTTAAATCTTTTAAGTTCATCCTGAATATTGTTTTTATTTTACATACTATAAGTTTAATACTTGACTACGTTTCCATCGGATCGGACTTCGTAAAATCATAGACACTCTCACATCTATGTCATAATCAGACTGACTGCCGTATAATCATTGACAAGGTGTTGACAAAAATCGTATAAAAATCCGTGCAGTATATTTTGAGAATATCGCATTCAAAGACATAGATATTCTATTTTATACTATGTAAATATTTATAACCAACCAGCAATATACATATATGTAAAGGACAATAATCTCGACTATTTTTCTATTATATTTTTTGTATACTTCAATCGATCTCCTATCAAGAAGTTTTCAAATTTTTAATATGGAATTAATGCAATTGAGAAGATCATGAATCCTTAGGCATGCAAGTTTTCTCACAACGTTTTCCTTAACTAAAGCAAGTGATAATTACCTACTAACTGTTCCTCCTGCGGGAGATCAACGTTGGTTAGCCGTAAGTCAGTTATAGATTGGCATGATCCCAGTATATCGAGTCATTCACAGGTGAAGTCATTACCAAAGCCATTAAATGATATAAAATAATTAAATGCTTAATTCATAGAATTCTACAGTTTACATTTTTACCTATCCCACACTTATTTATTACATTGACCATGAATTGTTATTTTAGGCGTGCCGACGTTCGCAAGCCATTTTAATTATCACAAATACTCAACATTATTTCTACTGGGAATCATATTACGGGCGAATTGAAATATTAAGTAACACTTACTTTTAAACATTTATTATGAAATGCATTCAAATTTTTGTCATTAATTTCAAGTATTGATTACCGATATTTTATTGTTTCCGTATACATAATATTTTTTAATTATTTTTTATTTATTATTTAAGATTTTGTATATTTACCGCGTTTATCATAATAAACGCTGACTTTAAATATTTAGATTAATATTTAATTAATTTATAGAGTGTTCAATCGTAATTTTATACAGGAATACGATCCACATAAAAGTGATAGTTTAGTATTAATATAATCTTGCATAGATAATGATAAATAATAGTTTATATGTTTTGCTATTATTAAAACGCATCAACGATAAGAATACGTTGAACATACAAATATTCTATACGAGAAAATTTAACCGCTTAGAGTTTAAAAGGATGACAAGCATACAAGTAAGGCTTACTAATAACCCTTTGTGGAGGAAACCCTAAAATATTACAGCAACATAAATGCCCTAGTTCTGTAAGTGGTTTATGGCGCTTGAATATAAAGGATGCAGAATTGCCTCTACACTAGATGTAGATTTGAATGCAGGTACGAGTACATTTATATCTCATTATTCTGACGTTAGCTACTTTACCCTATTTCCGATTTTCAATGTAAGAAAAGTAACAAAACCTCGTTCCATCGCGCTTATTGTTATCGACGTATCCTATTTACTTGGAGCTGAAATACAATTTTTCATGATAATTTTATTTTTCCATTTGCGACAGCTTGGGTTAGTGGCGATAAAAGCTTGTAGAGTTAACAATGATTCGTTGTAAGTATCCTAAATTCCCATACTTATACGTAAATGAAACAACTAAATCCGTTACAGTATGGCCATTTCTTGTATAAGCGTAATTAAAAAATATTTTCACAATATTTTTGTATTGATTCATTTAGACGTCTCCGTGCAAATATACGTATTAAATTTTTTAGGAAAACTGAATGTATTATAGATATACTATGTGTATAAATTACTAGTAATTTTAGAGCGCAACAGAAAATTTATTATATCCATTGGTAAGTAACAAGTCAACTTTTGAAGTCGCCATTTAACGTATCTAATGAATTTAGAGACTCAAAATGTATGAAATTTGAAGTTATAATTTGAATAGTCGTTAAAATATATATAATATTATTGAAACCGAAAGATTGTCAACTTTTTAAATAATGAATGATTGATGGTCTTCAGTAAGTTAGTGGATATGCGAAAAATATATTTCTCCTAAAAATTACACGTGTAAAAATTACACTGTATAGAAATGTTGATTTTTATTTTTCGCTGTATATTGTTTTTCGCGTTTCGCTTTTTGGCTCCCCTTTTCACCTGGCAACTACAGATACCGCTCCTCTCACTTTACCCCGAGGCCGGCGCTTTATTTTAATCCAAGCGATTCCGGTACATGATATTCTGCAAAATATCTAAGTATTTCGATTTATTAATACAACAATTGTTAATATAATGCTTTCTAGTTACTCGATAGAATATTCAAATAGAACGAAATATTTATATTTAGTCAAAACCTTCAGAAATAACACATCAGTTCTGTGAATAAAAATAAATATCTAAATGTGTATAATTTTCCTCAAATGGTACTTACTATTCTTATGAAATATCGGTACTATTATGAATATAAAAATAATTTACAGGACTGCCACTAAATAATGAAATGGATAAGCGAAACCTTTTCCCTGCCGCACATAAAATGCGACAATGATGATGCGCCCTAACGATCAAGTATAGCCGTTTTAGATTCTGTTATTTATTGACAAGAATACGATTCTCTATACCATGAAAACTGTGCTTCCAACTATAAAATCCACATCTTATCACACACGGTGCGAATGTCAAGCGAACAGTATAAAAATTAATTCGTGGATAGAATACCAAACAGAGACTGACTGCGTCATTAAATGGTTATAACCCAGAGGAACTGGTATACATCCAGGGTTTTCTATTGAAGTGGAATTCGTATTCCTTTACCGTACCTATCTACCTTACCTCCCTTTGGTTAATGCACATAACAAATTAGGTCTGTAACGCTTTTACTAACCCCGCGATTACCGATACCGATACCGATACCGATTGTCTAAGAAACGTTTAAATGTTAAACTCACACCCTCGTACTAGGATTCCCCGTATTGCGGACGGCATGCGTACACAAATATGACATTACAAATACCCACGACCCGAGGAAATACATTTAGCTGCCCCATAAATGTCGGCTCCTGCTGGAAATCAAATTCGGGATCCTTCATTGGGCAGGCAGGGTACAACTAACAGGATTGCGGGGCAGTCAGAATTTGCGTTTACCATATTATTATCGTTTATTAATAAAGCAGGTAAATAAGCACATGGATTACTTTATAAAAAAGTGATGATCGCTTATGGAAATGAAATATAGCAAAAACGTTTCAAAGACGTTGCCAGAGTTGCCGAACGGGTAGCGAGGAGCCGTTTGTAAAACCTAAAGTATACATTTGGTTCTACATAAGTTTAAGGCTATTACTACGGTTTCATGGAATCTCTTCACTTTTACCATCACATTACTACTCTACTGTCCATCGATTATACAAATTCTATCTAAAATACCCAACCGAATCGCCTACAGAAGGACGGGTTTTATGATATTGACGATATTGAAACTGAAAATAAGATATCAATAAGCTATATTTAAGATAAATATAACTCTTCCGATCTTTCTATGTTTAGTAATGATGGCGATTTTATTAATAAAAGTAATTAATATTTATTACATCGTCACCATCATTACAACCCATCTTCGTCCCACTGTTGGCTCCGATCTGCTCTCGCAATGTGAAAGGCTCAGGCCATAGTGTGCCACGCTGGCCAAGTACGGGTTGACAGACTTCACATACCTTTGAAAACATTATGGAGAATTCTCAAGTATGCAGGTTTCCTCACAATGTTTTCCTTTGCCGAAGCTAGTGATAATTAATATGCACATAATTCGAAAAATCTAGTTTACAACGATTCATGACCATGATATACATACACTTAGGTACTTGTCCGTCTGTATTTCTCTGTTCATCGCTACATTCTAGTTTATGCAAATATGAAGAATTTTGAATTTGACAGAAACGAAGAACAGAATCTATTTGGCTTATCGGTATTCAAACGATGTGAACGCCGACTAGTACGTCATTTGAGTACCAAACCTACGTCAGTGCACGTAGTGCTGTCAGACGCATTCATTGATTGACAAGTCTGTCATACTGTCTGGTAAGGCTCGATCCCTAAACGTACGGGCGAAGCGAAATAAAGCGAAATAATGTAAAATTGAATATTGACCTGTATCTCCACGTTATCCGCAAATTACAACAGAATAAAAGAAGTTGCAAGCAACCTGTGTTGATGCCACAGACTCTGCCTTAAAAAATACTTAGTTCAGTACATTGTAAATTATTTGCACAATTCTTCGTCGGCAAAAACCTTGGGCGAACAGAAAAGGATATGTCCTGCAAAAATTTAATTAATGTTCCATCTTTTACCGCTAATCGTGAGCGACGAAGCCAATATATCAGATAAAATCTATTTGAGGTACTTCGAGCCTGGATACTAGTAAAGTTGTGTGAGGCTGATATACATAGGTATGTTAGATTCACATACAGCTCAATCATTATCACGACAACCCATAACTATTCCTCAACCGAGCTTATATATAGCCATAATAATAAGCCACAATAATGAGCCATAATATGATAGGTAAACGCTCTCACTTGAAATATTATGAATAACTCCATCGTATGCATAGAGTTATGATAGTTTTAGCCCAAAAAATAAGTAAAACCTAATTAATTTCTCATGCATGTGTCAGAAACCAACATTAAGGCAACTAAGTTGTTATTAGTGCCTGTCGAAATATTAACTACCAAAAGCTTAATCAAAAATATTGAATTCTGTCGATATTTTAGACATTTACAAACATGAAAAATTTTGTTCGGATATCAAAATAAAAATAAAAGTAAGTTTAAAATTTAAAAAAAATAAATTAAGTTTTAGTACATGTCTTGTTAGATATAAAACCTAAGTTCTTTGTTTATTTCTCAATGCTGAATTTAATCTTCAGATTGTAGAGTAATGTTATTTTGATGCAAGTAATCTAACACTTCTGTAAAAGTTCTCAGAAATATCATCATATCAACTCCAAGTTTTATTAAGTTTCAAGTGCCAAAAGTAATTACTAAACTAATGTTACCATGACAAAAATATAGTTTAATATTGGTTTTTTAAATTTAACGAATGGCTAATTTCTTTTTCATAAAATTGGACTTTTGAAAACTAGCTACATGAGAGATGATTATAGAGAAAACGTGACAGTTATCCTGTATAATTCAGTAAATATACCGATAAATATATAAATTTATACTTATGCACTGTATTTCTATATCATTTATATAATAAAATTAAAAAAATAATAAAAAAATAATAATAATGACGTGAAGAAGATATATGAAATATTATCATTTCTACTGATTACGACGTGATTTGTTAGTGTGACGTCATTCTTTGATACACAGCATAACAGTTAACTGAAATGTTCTTTTACTGGATTGGAATTTCGATGTGTAGCCTATTAGCGTTTAGCCTTGTAGATTTACTTTTTGACACCAAATCGTGAATACTTTATCAGCACGTCACAAATAAATAAATTTAAATACATTTTAATGTTTTTGTAATGATGAACTGTAACACTTCAACATTAATTTGAATATTTAAATAAACAACCTTTCACTCGGTGATTAAAAAGGACAATGTTTCCTTAAGTATATAACTTAATATAAACTTGGTAATGGATGTAGCGTAACGAGATTGACCTCTGTGTTGTACACAAACAGACTAAAAGTATCTTCAGATCGAGTCGCGTTTCCATTTACTCTTGACTATTGAGTAGAATGTGACTGATAACATTTATTATTTGTGTTATTTACATAAACATAATATACTTACGTAATAGATGAACACTCATCTCATCATCGCGTCACCAAAACCTAAATGTGCATGTGTGTGTAAACGTCACTTGCGTGAGTGACTTTTAATGATGCAAAATTCACAACCACGCATTGTCCACATGAATGTCGACTATTCCATCAAAGGTTTTTTGCTATATTTAATTTGTCTCCTTGATTATTTATTACATGTTAAAATAAATAATACCATGCTAATTCTAGTAACTTCTCTTTACTTCGCTTCGTCTAAACTTAACCTTATTGGAGAGGATTCTTTATATTAACATATCTTTTTTATTTGTAAAATGATTGAAATAAAACAAAACGTCATTAAAAGGTACTAAAGAATACAACAATTCGCCAAATTTTATCAATCTAAGTCCAGTGTGTTTACAAGCTGTAACGGAAACTAAAAAGGTGAAATGTATACAAATCTAGGTAAAACAAAAACTATTTATTTATAACTTTTTAAAAATTATTCACTTATCGATAGATTTTGTGCAAGCCCTATACGAAACGGTATCATTTTCACACACGCAATATCTTTTTATCTTACACATAATTATGAAAAATAAGTTCTTATTCATAAAATTGAGTATTTACTGCATGTTATTACTCTTAATTCATATAATTTTAAGATCAACTTTTATGAAAATAAGCATCATGAAAGTAGTATTGTACTATCAGTACTTTCCTGTGGAATGTCTCTTTGTATGGGTTATTGCTATAAGTAACTATGCAGTCTAACAGAGAACACGACATCCTCATCTTTACTGCTTTATATCCGATAAAATGCAGTAAGATTCAAAAAAAAATTATAAAATAACAAATAGAATTTTTTTGACAGGAGACTAATGGAGAGTAAATGGTTTGAAAACAGTCCTACGGTCAATTCTATTGGGTCTATTTCTCACAAGTAGGTTTTTTCGTAAAGCTCGAAATCGAAATCTTATTTGCACACTGTGTTTCTCTATTACGCTAGTATATTAACTTTATGGTCATTTCATGTGTCAGTGGAACCGTAGGCCAGTTGGTAATGACCCTGCTGCCGAGCGATTTGTCCTGGGTTGGATTCTCGGTCGGGGCAGACATTTATGTTACAGATAAATGTTGGTTCTCGCCACCGTAATGCCACCCGCAACTCAGGGAATAATATGCGACGGTGTGAGTGTGAATGCGAAAACATTTATTTATTTATTATTGTGACATTTTTCAGGCAATGTAACATATTATGTAAATATGAATTATTTATGGCTATAAATAACTACATTATTAATAACTTAGCTATGGAATTCCTCAACGGCTCTTGTCATAACTATGATACTATAATAAAATAAATATACCCAATACCCGACTTCAAACGACGTCAAGCAACTTATATGTATAACCGCTAACACAGTTTTAACACGGAGTAAAAAGTTTTACCCGGCATTAGAGCAAAATAATACTCATTCGAAATCAGTAGAACCTTTGTTCTCATACTTTAAATACCTCTGTCTCGTCTGGACTGAAGATTTAGAACTCTTAGTAAACAAGATCAACTTTTGACTTCTTACTTACTTGTACAATACAAACTTGAAGACAGCTCACTCGAGTCTCCTTCTGTTAGTTAGGCACCCCCTAAAGAAGTATACTTAATTCATAACTTGGGATCCCTTTGAGGTATAAAGGTAAAAATTAACTTATTACATTTACGATATACACAAAATTAATACACTTTCTAATGGCGGCTGGCAACTATTACTTAAGGCGTCCGCAATGCTATTTCTTCAGACTTAATGGGCTTCTGTCCTGTGCTCCCTATCGAAACCAAGTGAATCATATAACTTGTTCCCAATATTAAGAAAAGATTCATGTCAATTGAGTCAAAGACAAATGAGTTGAATTAAATTTTATGCTAGTAAACCGCCCTTGTTTCGCATCAGAAAACTTACGCTTTGCTACTTACTGCAGTCAAAACTTTGTTTCCCACTTTACCCTATTGTTAATAGCTTAAACTCTCTTTTAATTTCTATTTCACTACAACAAAAAGCATTTTATATGATAAAAAAACTCCAAACGATGACCCATAATATTAAGTTCAAAGATGACAAGAATCAACTGAATTTGTTCAGTAATTTAGCGGACATAGACAGACAGGCCATCAAAATTTCCAAAAGATATGATTTGTCATAGTCTACTAACATTTGTGTTTCCAAAAGTTATATATATGTACAGACTGATTTAGAATAGATTTATGGAAAGAAGGTAAAAGTTGCTTTAAAAGATATTAAGCAATTTTGACAAACTACGTGAAGAAGAACACAGACAAAAATACCGACATCGTTTTCTACTGTTTATCGATCATAGACTACGTACACTAATGTGTCAGATCTAAATTATATACGTAACGATTTTATTTCGCTAAAATTCTTCAGAAATCCTTATAAAAGATTCCTTTGTAAAGTTGCGCTTTCAATTTTAGATGAGATCGGCCGTTCCAAATTGTTTCTTGTCGGGCATGTTTTTAAGTAAATAATTAATTAAGTACGGATCATAAGGATTTATTTTTAATTTGCAACGGACATGTTTTTAGCATCGTTGTGTATTTAAGAATTATTTAATTATATGAAAAAGAAATGCCTTTGACAACTTAATTTCATAATTGTATTATGATATGGAAACTGTTTTTTTTTTGTTACAGCGATATTTACAAGAGTGAGTACAAACTTACGTGTAGGTACAATTCACGATGAGTTAAGTTAAAAAAAAAGTTTTGAGATAAGTAAAACTTGTTATACAATGTCAAATTTTCGCTTACATGCTACGATTATTATAAAACACCTTTTCGATCTTCCTTTCAATTCTTTTTCGATCCTTGTGTCCGAGTTGACTTCCTCTGCTCGTGGTGCATCCAACAACGAATGGCGGTAGATCTTTTCTTTTAAAAGTCCCTGGGAGGTATACCATTGAGATAATTCCGGCATTACTTATGCATAGCGGTTCTTATCAGCCTCTGCACAACCGTCATTTGATCGTCGTTTTGAAAGTGTTTCGTTTGCAATGCTAGAGGAGTTACGTACCAACTTCGTAGCGAGCGTATTTATCTCTTCATTCTTGGCTGGCAACGTATCAGTGGCGCTTGTAATGCAGCGGAGTACAAGTACTTTCTTACGTCCAAATAAAAAGAAAGAAAGAAACCATTTATTTCGCTAGTCGATTTTATACAGAGATAATTAAACTAAGTGTCTACATAGGTGCTAAGATTAAAATTAAATACAATAAACAATTATAAAAGGAAGAATAAAAAAAGAAAATAATAAATTATTATTAATTATTAAATAACAATTAATTTTGCAGTACATGCAATTAATACATAGAGCGATGAAAATATTGACATAATTATAAATATACCTTCAACTAGCGAAAAAGGCCGCACCCAACCTATGTATGTCGTAGGGCGTCCCAAACAATGGATGGTTACGACTGCTGGTATTCAGTGCGACTCAAATTGTCGCGCAGTTTAGACAACCAGTGTCACATATGCTATTTGAATAAAATTTAATATGTTTACAATTATACAGTGCGATTAAGGCAATTAACAAAATGCACAAGATTAAACACAAGGACAAGGGATACGTCAAAACTGTGTTAGGGAAACAAAGCACATTTCTTCGTTTACCGACTGATAATATAACAAAATTATTGAATTTTCACATGCAACAAGTATTGAAACAGTTGCAATACAACGGTCTCCATAATGTTGGTGACTTCAAAAATGTTCTTTTTAAATTTCCGCCGTTACCTAACGTTAAGTTTTAATAGAAATAGCTAGGATATCAAACTATTTATAAATTGGATGTTAAAACGGTTACACCCTAATAAATGCCACGTAATCCGTATTAGACTAGAGATTATTTTAGTTTGAGGGCTTCGCGCCACGTACTTAATACGTAACTAATTTGCAAACGAATGAGAAATTATTACTCTATGCGTACTTTGTTACAAAATTTTCGTTTATATTTAAAAATATAAAAAGATATCAGTGGCTATATGTACAAAGTGAAATATCGTGGATAGATCTAATTGTCTGGTTGATATGAATCCGGTATTGGTTATCGGTGCGTGACTTTGTAGCAAAATTTCTTGTTAGCTGCCGTGCTTCGCAGGGCACGTTAGAATGTCAAGTAATATCGAAAGACAACAAAACAGTCGTTAAGTCACGTCGGAAGCTGTCGGAGGAAATTTGTGGCACTCCTCAATAGGCAACCCCTCCAAAAATCCGTGATGTAAAGTATCTGATTTAACCCTTTGTTACGAATATTTAAAAGAGACCTGTGTCATATCGTGCACCGCTTGGTTCAAGCCTTGTCTAAGATTACGCGAAATAATAGTAACTGTATAATATATGCATGTATGTATTTAAATGCGTTATTGCAACGTAATTCCATGTTTTTATGATACTGTGTGTACTTAAAGTATCTCATAAAATAAACCATCATCTTTTCTTTTTGAATTACTCTACCCTTATCGTTATGTAATCAAATCATGTCAAGTTAGCGAATTTGCGATTTACTACTAATGTTATGGTGTACATTCGAAAAAATTTCTCGCTACCGACTATAAAGAGGTGTAGAGTGTATTACCCTATAAAACCCTCAACGTGATTGTCTTGTTAGCAGGTACAGAATGTGGAAGGGTCATCTTTTACATTAGTTTTAACGTAATACTCGTAAAACAATGTTCGTGATCCATTAAACTCCGCTTTCTTACTAAGTGGAAAGTTTGCAATGTTTCCCAGACATCTTCATTAAAGAAGGATGCTGAGTAGAGCCCTTATTTAGTTAATCTAATCATTTATCAATAATTGAAAGTTGTTGAGGGTGGTGGTAACTTCGACTACTCAATATGGGAGCTGCTAATATTATAGCATAACTTGGAACAGAATCTAATTCTTGTAGGAAAATTGGCCTTTATGAACACCCTTATTTAATTGGGCTACCACAAACTTTGATTGAATTTACGAGAGAAACTTAACGTTACAATCAGACGTGATGTTTTGACGACCTCAATGCCATGGTCTCCTAGATCAAATTTGTCGGAAAACCATTGTTTTCAGTCAATTTAGTTTTGGTCGTCAAAAATCAAATCAGATGTGTTAAAATGTAGGAAATATATTTATTTACAACATAGCCGATATTTATCAACAGTCGTAATGAGATTTCGTTAAAATAAAGAATTAATTATTTTAATAGACGTTTTCCTGCAACATATGACTTTGTTTTTTCAGAGATAAGAAGGAAGGGGCTTTATGGTAAATTTTCGTGCACTATGTTTTAAACGAAATATAATATATATAAATAAATAAATAATAAATACAAATTTAAAAATATATTTATAATTCATGCATTTCATAAAAGTATTTTATTCAATTTTCTTGTCTATCCTCCAACTAAACCCGGATATAAAAGTTAAGTTATTTCGATATACCTCCATTACTAATAGTAATACATATACATAGCAATACTAATAAGTAACAGTACGTTTACCAATTTCGACTTTTACCATCTAGTAGAATCAAAGAAAATTGCGTGACAGATGGGCAAATTTACAAGTCACTACCATAGTATGTATAGAACTCTAAAAGCAGGGATTTTAAAAGTAAAGTAAAACTTTGTTTGCGCGATTCAGAAAGACAAAACGTGTAGATTTAATTTTTTCTTCATTTTCTATGGACAATAACCTAATAAGTGATTTTTTTCCAACCGACAGTCATGAACACCTCAATGCAACTTGCGCTCTTCGTCACGGCTGTGTGCCTCTGTCTCGCCGACGCAGCTCCCGACGGCCGCCTCAGTAGGACCAAGCAGAATCGCCCGACCCGCGGCTTCAAGAACGTTGAAATGATGACCGCCCGAGGCTTTGGCAAACGTGCTAGGACTGAACGTGAGTTTCTCTTCAATAATTCCAATAATTTAAGCATTCATATGAACGTCAGTCTCACCAACGGGAAACGGGATCGAAAATGCACGCACTTCCAATTATTTTTTTAATTATATGCACATATTTTAATTATATACTATCACTTCGTTCGGGAGATGGAAAACATCGCGAGGAAAAGATATTTTTTTAATACGAATATAACTTTGAATAATTAGAAATGCATGCATTCGAACTCGGGCTTCCAGTGCATGTGACTGGCGTTCTAACCATTAAGCTATGTATGTATGTACAACACCGCAAATAAGTTGCACTGAAATGCATTATGGAATAATAATAGTATTTTACAACACATATATTATTCTTCCTAAATAATTTTATATCGGAACCACAGTTATACAAGAAAGATTTGGGAACTTTCACTCTTATTAATTTAAAAGTATTATCTTACAAGGAGTGGCTAATGCAGTGCATCATTTGTGAAATTTCAAACTCTCATATCCTTCTTATTGAAGTTTAACTCGTTGAAATAAAATAATTACGTTTCCTTAACAATACAATAGTTAAATATAATACTTAAACATAACATATATAATGAAATTTATACGATTCAAACGGAACTCAATGATAACTTTTTCGAAAAACAGTTGTTTTAAAGTTTTTATAACTCTAATTTGAGAGTAGTAACGTACTACATTGATATGAGTACAGTATTGCGATTATTCTAAATTCCATTCTTTTATTTTAACGTGATGTTATTCTAGTATTATAATTATAGCAGTAATATCATAGAGTTGGCTGATGGATGAGACTTCACGATGGAGCGGATATAGGGATGTAACTACAAGCTGATCAAAGCCAATAATATCTCTTTTAGTATTTAATCTATTATACCTATACTACTTATAATTTATCTATAACAAACAAATTTACAACGGTTTTGTAATGTAACGTAACTACTTTATAATTATAAATATACATAAAAATAACCTACATGTAAACCCATCTTGTATTACAAATATGGATATAAAATAGTATTACAAATGACTGTATAAAAAAATATTATTAATTTTATATGATGAAATTTATATTAAGTCGATTGAAAGTCATAATTATAGTATATACAAATTTATGATTAAATTATATATGTAAGTGAAATTTGACGAACAATTTTGTAACAGAAAATTTAAAATTTCATACTGAAATTTACTTATCAATATTAGTATTAGGTTTTAAATTAAAAGTAAAATAATACTGTGCCTATACAGTTATGTTTAAGTTGATTTAATGAAAAATCCTATAAAATCCTTAAGTGCAGCGAATGTAAGTAATGCTCAACAAATAATGTTCAACATATATAAAATAATTAAACTTAAGCGATTCAAGATACTTTGGTACTAATCGGGATTGGTATTTGTATAGCAACGTACCTTGAATCGATTGTCAATCTTTAAAGTGTTATTCCTTTGACTTACAAGTTAATAACTATTTCTAAAGGCGATGTGGAACATCAATCACCGACAGCAGAACGCACCAACCGTGGCACTCCTACATTTAAGAGTCCATCTGTTGGAATTGCCCGTGATTTTGGCAAACGAACCCCTGAATTGGAACCCGAAGGTACCACAAAGACCCTACTTGGCATTCGGGTCTCGCTATGGAAAAATCTGCGGAGTAGTGAAGAAGGCTTTTATGGGAACAGAAACAGTCTGTCTAACAGTGAAAAAATTCCAACTGAAATTGGTTCAAGGAGCCTTCGAACGGGCCTCCTTTATGCTTTGGTGTATTTGGAAATGTAATCCATTGACCATTATCGTAGATATTTATTGAATAAAAAATTGAAAGTTTAGATAATTATTTATCACTAATACCTTAATTCATTTTTATTTAGTTTCTTTATTAGAACCGAAAACTTTCAATTCTCTATTCTTTATGAATATAGTTTGCAGTGCTCAACATGAAGCTCCTATAAACGTGAATAAAATACCTATATGACGGGTATAGCTTTAAATGTTCTTTATAAAAAATAAACGATACCAATGAACACTTAACATAACATAACTCTGATACTCATAGCATTGATTGCAACTTCAACAGATGTGTCGTCACCTCGCAGGAGGTTTAACCCAAAAGGACCTCTAATGGTGGCATTTGACTTTGGCAAAAGGAGTGGTAACGATGACGTTAATGAAGAAGGTAATTATGAAAATGACCACAAAGCTTAAAGGCCTTAATGCTTTAAGAAAGCTTAATTCAAGGATGGATATAAAAACTATTTATTACCTTGTATCCCGTTCGGCCGGACCAACGGCAAGGTCCAGTTTTAATTATCGACCAGAACAAATATTTATGTGACATAAAAATTTGCCCTCAGGTTTTGGTACATTGTGTATATTTTTATATGATTTTGTGACCATGAATGTGACCAAGCGGCTACTCAAAAGCTTTTTAATGTAACAATGGTATATTTATAAATGCTTAAAAATAAAATCAATGCGATGACATTTCGGCAGAAGAGGAAGTTAGGGTGACAAGAGGAACTTTCAAGCCCAACTCCAACATTCTTATTGCGCGGGGTTATGGGAAACGAGACGAAAGGGAAAACGGTAGAGGTAAAGCGATCACGCAAGATTAATAGAACCCCGATGTAACTAATACAGTCTACATGGGTGCTATTTTATTTATGGAAAGCCAAAGCCGTGACAAAGCGGTTCTTTATTTACATCCGTTTTATTAACATACTCATCGATCGAGTAACGCCCAAGGGACAGGTCTCACACGACACGAGTCATGAAATGCTCGTAAAACACAATTTCACAATATGATCGAACAAACTATAGTTACTGTTGTACGCTATGTTTGTTTGATTGCTTTTGTGTAAATCGCAGGTTTTATTTCTGTAACTTCACAAGTAACTTTAACAGTAATTTTTATGATGTTACGTTTGCGAGCCAAACTTCTCTGCGATTTACTCAAAACATTTTATTCCCGTTGCATAATATATTGTCTATTTTAATTAAGGTAAGTATGAGGCAATGTGCAAGCTTGATATGTCTGTTTGCCGGTAAATGAAAGAACTAAGCTTATGTAGGAGGGCTTCTGTGAGATTCTATTGTATACGAAATGTTTATTACAGCTTCAATGTGCCGTTGTGAACGCGAGCTAAACATTAATTGGACTCTGCGACGACATCTTATGTGTATCTTGTTTTTTGTCAACAATAACGACAGGGTAAATTACTTAAAGGGCGTTATGTTTCTGAGCCCGAATGATAATGAAAAAATAGAATACTCACACGAGTTGTATTCACAGTGTACGGATTGGATAACTTCTGGGAGAATCTGGAAGCTTCACCAGAGAAGGATGGCCAGGATATCAACGATGATAAAATTATTGAAAGGTATGTCATATATTTTACATCGTATTCTCTTACAAGAGCAAACAGTCTATAAATTACATTACATATGACTTCAGTCCAATTCAATCGGTCACGAATATATTCTAAAATACAAGGAGTTTAAAGGAAATGGGTGGGTATTCTCCTTTTTGTCTCTAGTGAAAGCCACAATTACCTCCTGGTGGTACAACCTCGTGTGCAATAAACAAGGCTTTAACGTAAGGACTCTTCCATTGGAGATCGATAAAATCTTTATTGACCCGCTTAATGCCGTCGATACTCATGCAAATGGGGATTTTTTCCTAGTTACTTGTAGCTACCACCCTTCTATGAAAATCAACTATGAAATTTACTTGTGGCATTTGGTATTCATTTATATAATTTACATATATGGATGTTCCCTCTAATTTATTTTCGTAATGTTGTGACATTGCTATCATATTAATGAATATACTAATTTTTTTATAATTTTCCAGTAGTTAAATTTATACGTAACATATCTATATTTGTACATATGTCAGTTTGAGAACGCTGCATAGGTGTTGTCGCAATAATGCAATATTATAACAATAATGTCATATTAAACTAAGATATATTTTAAGAAAATACATCGAAGAAATGTAGAGGCTGAATGTAAGTAAGGTACAAAGCTCGTTGTACTCTATCGTTTAATCTCTACGGTGATCGCATTTCTCTCCCTTTTTACTACAAAAGAAAATATTTTTTAAGTCTTTATATGATAAGAAGCTTATAAATGGTTTGTATAAAATTGTATATATACTTATGTACAACAAAAAGCTTTTTGACAAATCCAATGCACTAAATATTATTATTTGAAATTATATGAGTACTTACGTGATGTTAAAGGTGCAAATCGCAACTGCTCCAAAATTTCTTTTATACACTACAGTTAAAATTCTGATATCAAATAAAGAAAGTTGTAAATTGATGATTTTATCGCTGACCAGTCACTCTGCCAGACAACCAATTATCAACATTTGAGTCAATCCTATATGTATACTAAAATAAAAATTGGTAACAAATGTGTTTGGTAAACACTACGGTTTATATTAAAACTTTTTATGTCATTTTCAAAATTTATTAATTGCAATAGCATAGTGAACTATAAGTAAATATTAAAAAAAAATACACTTGAAAAAGGTATAACAAAAATATTTATACCTTATACAGGGTCCGAATTTTGTGAGTATGTGTATATGCGAAAAGTAATCTCCAGAACCACGGCACCTATAGGAACAATTCTTTTACCATTTTAAAGGTACACTTATCGGTTATTATACTTTACGTAAAATCTATTAAAATGGAACGTTATTACTATTTGCATGTTAAGGTTAATTTATTATATAGTTAATGCCAAAAGCTAAAGTTAAAAATTTAAAAAGTTTGTCAAAAAATTATAATCACTTTTGTGATTCCACCAAATCACCAAAGTCTTTTCATAATTAATTACGTGAATGAAGTTAACAAGTTATAAAATATTTTAAAAAGTTTTACTCAGTTTCCTTTTATCACGTGGAAAAGTTTATATCGTTTCAGACTAAGCGAATACTGGTCAATAATAAATACATTGTTATTTGAACCTGTCACAATATCTTCTTAAAAACTAAAATATTTCCTCAACAATTTTATTATTCATTTTATTTGGGCAGTAAAAAAAATAAAATATTTCTCATTCAAGTCAGAGGTCTACTTAGCCTTATAACTTATGCAATCTCAAATTATCCGAATTTTCCGACTTACTGTTAAATAAATTGTAGGTAACAATTCTAAACTCAAAATAAAATTTTGTAAAATAAGGCGTAAAATCGTGTAATTATCTAAAAGCTAAAGTACTGCCACATAATTGAGACTAGAGAAGTCGCTACTCGTTCACTGTTTAGCTCCTATATTCCAGTTTCAGTTTAAGATAGTTTTCGAGCAAATCTATTTCTAAACCTGTATGGTTATATCACTTAAAACTATCATTGATTAATTTATTTGCTTCTGTATTATATTTATTTTATGAAAATTAATCTCGCAATACTTGCACGTCAAATTCATGTAAAATCTTCCTTTTAATTCCATCCTGCTTTTAGTAAATTTCTTGTCATTAATTCCATGGAGATTGCTTTTTAAGGTCCAAACTAATTTACAAGAACAAAGCAGTAATAAACTTAGTTTTATCATGTTTAAGGAATAAATTTATCAGTTCAGCTCACAAAGAACCTTTTAAAAATTACACGCCAACAACTTACACTAACTTTGTTCTCTTGACGTCAAATAAGGTAAGTTCCTGAGATTGAGGAACACATGTTAAGAGTTGCTTTAATAGCATAGTCGTGTAAATCAATACAATACTTATTGCTGATCATAAAGGTAAATTGCATTCTCAATTTTATTAAATGGTATATTAAAGTACTCGTAATGACACCTTCGGACGACGACTTTATATAAAGGTAGTTGCTACGTATACTTCAGGTAAAATTGTAGTATAATTTATATTAGAATCAATATTTGAATGAACTTTAGTGTAATTGACGGTCTAATGTGCGTCGCTTGTAACAATTACGAGTAAATTATTAAAATATTTCTGAACGCTGTTAGTTTAAAACAAAATGGCATACGTAAAGACGTTTTATAAAATAGCACATTACGAAAGATATTATAGACAAATGCCTTAACATATGTTTATGTCATATAAAATACGATATGACAAGCGGAGACCTCCGTCGGAAGTCGAGTAATAGATAGTGTTTCTGGCATCCTTTTCCTATGAAGGGTGGTTTGAAACGCACCCCTTCTTTAATGCGATTTACTTGTCATTGATTTATTTGCCTGGAATAAAGGTAGTTTCGATATAAAGGCATTTAGAGTGGTTTCTGCCATGATGCAGAAAATAGAAGAGTTTTGTCAACTGACGCTGCAATATTAATATTACAGCCGAGATTGCTTAGTACAGATAATTTTGCCTTTACTAAAAGTCTTAAATCAGTACATATAACTGTATAAATAAACATTAATATAACTATTTTTCATAGTTAATACCTAATTATAAAAATTTACTTAATTTCTTACTACAACATAATATAATATTAACCACATATGTATATTATGGGAGAGTAGTGCCTAAGCTAAGCTTTTTGCCTATATTTCAGGACACCAGGCTTTCCACCCTTTATAACATGATATTATAAAAAATAATTAATAAAAAAATAGTACATGTTTATATATGCACGTGAGCGCCTCAGTGCAATTCTGTACTCCTACTTTGTTTCAATACTTCATAGTTTGCTTATTAAGTGATAAGACCGGCTGTTGTACTTAAAATGTTGTAGGTATCTCAATGTTTCTTTATACTATTTGATTTACTTACTATAAAGAGGATTTTGTTGATGATGTGGTTATTAATTTTTGTCATTTATTAATTAAAAAAAACTCAATTGATTGCTTACAAATTTTTGTATTTATTTATTTATTTTACAAATTATGCAAAGCTTACAGCTACATAATGTACAATAATACTAGACAGAAACAATAAATAAATAATGACCTATTACAAGTTATTACTTATATGTAAATGAGTTTTTACAATATTTCCAAAAAATATTGACAAGTATTTCTTTGGTGTGCTTGGAAGAAGAATGAAAGAAAATCCACATCAAACTGCGAAGAGATCTCATTGAAACGCCAACTTAACAGTATATGTTCCAAACTTGAAGGGTTTACCTTAAACTTTAATAAATTATCAATTAACAAGTGATTGAGTTTTTACCCTAATGGTAGGTGGTAGGTACCAATTTAAAAGAATCAACCGCGAAAACTTTTTACATCATTCGTGTGCAATTTTGGTGAGTCAGGTAAAAAGTAACTTAGCCACTTCCTTACCGACAACGTATCAGTGCTGCCTGTGGTGTTATGAATGCCCATGGGCATCCAATCCACTTACCGACTGCTCGGTTATTGATTTTTGACATATATCCTGTGGTAAATATTCACTTCATTGCGTTTAACTGCCAACATTATCAGTGATAATACCCGTGTAATTGCACTGAATGCTATTACGTTGGCCAGTTTACCGAATGATTGGATGTTCTCCGACGTATACATGTTTAATAAACTAATAAATACTTTAAATCATCAATAAAATATCTAAACAAATAATATTGTGACTGTTGTCAGTTTATTTTTTATGGCTATTAAACTGGGATGGTGTTTAGGGATTTCATGGGCCTTTTCGCTTTTGGCATTATAATTTTTACTTTGTCTCAATAGAGTAGTCTCAAATTAACAGACTGTTTTCCTTCTCTCGTATAATCCAATTTTGAGCCAAAAAATCTTTGTTGACCGCTACCGCTGAAATTTAATTGGTACTTAGATCTCGTAATTAAAATGCTTCATGTTTAAAAAATCGAAACAATTTTAGCATTGATACTGTGTTTACAGCATTCCTCTGGATTGGTTCGTTAACGAGATGCTGAACAACCCGGATTTCGCTCGCTCTGTCGTCCGCAAATTCATCGATCTCAACCAGGTAATTCAAAAGTTTAAAATCTTTATTCTTACATTAGTAATCCAACTAGTTTTGCATTAACAACCTCGTGCTATAAACGTCATTATAGAGCACGGGAAAGTGGGACTCCATGCTGCCTGAAAGTTCTCCGTAGAGTTTTTACATATGAGCACTGTAAATAAATGTATAAACAGACCATTGTAATATGAGATCCGATCTCAGTGATAGTTTGTTTTTGTAATGTCAATATTCGTAATTATTTTTAATTAAGTCACTGAAGAGGATAGTGTTCTTTAGAGAACTTAGATTGTATTAGTACAATGTTGTTGTGCGGATTGTTGGAGATTGGTGGTAGGGGCGAACCCAAACGTCGAATTCGTACACCACCCGAAGCCCTTCTACGTGGCTCAGTGACTGCTACCCAACTATAACTAGCGTTGGAAGTATCACGCTGGAAGGAGTATGTTATATATGTATGTTGGAAGTATCGCTCTTATCGCTTGAAAAGCCTCAAAGTAGCTTCATGACTTCCATCTAATAATAACAACCAGAATCCACGGTCCGACATGCCCTCCGGAGCTCGAAAATGCTGATGAAATTAATAAAATAATATGTATATATATTTGCATAGGCATATAATTGTGATAGCATAGCTAATAATAATTTTTGAAGTAGGTAAAATGTGGTAAAAACTGAAATTACCACTAAATCACAACGGAAAATATTATCCTGCGACGAGTAAAAGATGATTGTATCTTTTTTAAAAACCTTGGTATTGTATTTCTAAAACTTTATCTGTTGTTTCAGGACGGAATGCTATCATCAGACGAACTGCTCAGAAACATGATTTAAACGTCTACTCTACAATAGTTAAATACTCGAAAAACTTCTCAAACCGGTTACTGTACGGATATTTTTGTATAGGCACTTTATGAGTTTGTAACCAATATGTTTATAAATATATAGTACTGTGATATGAAATTATATTATCATCAATATTGACAGAGGAAAATATATTAAAATCTTCACCTTCTATTTCGTTAGACATTTTATTTATATTCGATAAATTGACGTTTTTATTTTGTACCTCGGAAAGCGTTGTAAATAATTTACTTATTACGCCGATGGCACAAGAATTGTCCATACGAATTAATCTTTGTAACTTAAAGTAGACTAGGTACTTCTTTACATTTTATTTGTTATTTATGATCGTTTGTTTTTGATGGCTCTCGGCGTAAACAATTTCAAATATGAGATACAAGACTTATTTAATTCTTAGTATTAGATTGTTATCGAAAATCTCATGGCGTACGTTAAGTTTCTAGAGTGTTTTGTTCTTATTGTTTTAAGGGGAAAGGCTACTATTTCTTATCTAATTAATATTATATATTTTAATTCAATCTTTAAAATAGGCTGGGATATTCAGTGTACGTCAAGATGTCAATTTAAATAATTACTGTAGTAGAAGTTTGCGTCTCTACATACATACATTTAATAAAACGGAGCATTATAAATGTTAGGATAGTCAAATCAATATGAATGTATGTTTCAAATCTCAAAATTTAATTAGTTCGTTGTTATTTGTCACTGTCGCAGTTACGAATGAAATAAAAATAAATATTAATAAATGTATTAATGTTGCATCATCATTTCAGTCCTTTTTATTATTATTTTAATACATTATCCCGATGATATAATAGGTACATGACAAGGCGTACAACATAGACCTATACATATAAATATATAAAGAAAAACTAACACATAAAGTTGGAATAAAAACCATAAAGTGAAATATATGATTCAATATACGTAAATACACAGATAAATAGAAAATATTCTCTTTGATCATTTAAACAATATGGGTACGCAATATTTTTATTTTACACCATGGTGTTTTTTACACCAGTGCACTGCTGAATTAAAGTTCTTTGTGACTGCACCAACGAATTCTATTACTGGTGGCGTAGTCTCGGGGTTTTTCGCGAATAAGTGGAATTTCGGTTATAATTCATAATACTTACTCGAGTTACTAGTTAATTATCTAGTAAATTATAAAACAGTATTTAAAGATTAAATTTACTTTCTTACGTTTTGAAATTTAACGAAAACAACTTTGTAATACTTTTTTATGCTTCTCAATATGAAAATGAAAGAAGAATGTATTCTAGATACGAATTTGGATTTTTTTTATGTTAATAGCCGACAAACGAACAGACGAGGCACCTGATGGTAAACGATCAACGTCACCCATGGACATTAGCACACTAAAGGCATCACTAATGAGTTGTCAACCAGGGAATTAGAAGAAGGTAAAAAATAAAGTACTTGCTCTCAAGCTCCTAGCTGGAACACGACGAGTCGTTTGGCGGCTGACTCAAGCAAGAGAGTGGTAGCTAGCCAAACAGGATTCAAGGAAAGATAATAAAACCAGTAATAATATTAATGACATAATAATACTGATAATATAATCCTTACGCGAAGCCCTATCACCAAGCAGGCTGGCTGCTGTCGCCTCTTACGACACCCTCCTTTGCCAGCATGGGATTGGGGACAGTATTCTAGGCCGCCCCAATACAGCCAAAAAAGTCTCGAAAGATCTCGGGAAAAGTCAGCCAGGAAGTTTAGTAGTAGTTTCTTACATGACGTAAGAGATTGCTAATCAATTCCAAAGTTGAATATACCTTTGTAGTAAAAGTTACTCGTACACGACTTTCTCCTATTTAAAGCAAAATATTCACTGGCCGACATCTATTTTCTGGCCCGGCGAACACTAGAGATATAATAAAAATTACATAAAGGACGATGTTCTATAAAAAATACTAGGGATTCAGAAACAGAAGCCAATACATTACCAGTATGGGACAAAGATTTTATACTATACCTGCTACGTACATGTCTAAAATTCCAGAAAGTAAATTTTCCGTTCAAGTTGATAACTTAATATTAGTTCATAACTTGATTTGCGATGGCTTCGTTGCTGGATTTCTCTCTTAAATGATTACATTTAATATTAATTATACGAATTAATTAAGCGAACGTAACTATTTCTACAAATTGAATTTAACACTGCGTCGTCCATTTGACTCATAATTTAAACGTCTTAATATAACTTCTGAATCATCATTATCATTGATTATTATATATGTAAACATATATTACAATATAATGTATAAAAGCACTGGAAGCCTACTGATTTGAACGTCAAATTTCAGCACGGGAGACTCGAGTTTAAATCTTGCTCACAACTCTATTTTTTAAAGTTATAATCGTATTACAAATTGATTCCATTTACTTTGGTGATACAAAACACTGTGAGGACACCTGCACACCTGAGAGTTCTCCATAATGTTTCAAACAATGACGACCTCATAGCCCAGTTGGTAGTGACCCTGCCTGCCGAGCGAGGGGTCCCGGGTTCGATTCCCGGCCGGGGCAGACATTTATATGACAGATAAATGTTTGTTCTCGGGTCATTGGTGTTTGTGATGTGATAATTGTGTATGTCCATGCCACCCGCAACACAGGGAATCCTGGTGCGGGGGTGTGAGTGTGTAAACGTTTATTTATTTATTATAAAGGTGTGTGAGTTCTGCTAACCCTTCCATTGCTAGCGTAGTGGACTATAGTCATGATCCCTCTCACTGAGAGAGGATACCCAAGCCCAGCAGCGGGACAATTATGGGTTGTAATGATGATGATTGAGTGTATGAAGTATAATTTGTGTTATTGTTGGACGTTGCACGGTAGTTGCCAATTTTTCAGGAACCATTAATTTTTAAAGTTTTTTCTCATTAAGTATATTAATTGCATCGAAAACATCGAAAGGAAACCGGTACATATATTCAACTAAATTAAAATAATATTTTTTATAAAAGAAATAATTATAGAGATAAAAAGATTATTTTTTAACATGGAACTGTAATGGGTACGTACTATTTTTGTATGTAATATCGATATTTTGACACGATTTCATAGACCAACGTCTATCGGGTCAATCTTCTCGCCCGGTGACCACATTTGACTTAACATTGAGATTTTCCTTGAGAGATTAAAAATTGGTACTTGCTTTTTAATCCTAATTATGAGAGGTAAATATGAAATTAAAGGCCAGACTTATATTTAGAAAGACAATTCTGTTAGTTTAAAAATAATACAGAATGAAAGAAACATTATGATTGTATTCGCTTGAGGCAGGCATTCGCCTTGTCTTCCATCTGCTCACAAACCCTGTAAGTGTGTTTCTATAGCGAAAATATGTATGTTATGTCAGATGCAATCTTATATTTAATTATATCCCGGATTACATCGTCAACTCATTAAAATACGAAAAAAAAAGTTATTTCTATTTATTAATATAGAATTTGTAAATTACCTGACAATAACGCAAACTGTCGATCTGAAAATGGCCTACAATTGTCATAATACAATTAATATATCAATGTCTGATCAATCTGACTAGTCGGGCAGAAGTTACAAGATCTCTAACGGACTGAGAGTACAAAAGTTTGGGACCCTGTGGTACAGTCGATAGCGACTCTGACGAAGTTCGATTTCCGGTTGGAGCAAACATTTATGTTACAGACAAATGTTTGCATTCGGGTCATGAGTATTTGTGATGTTTCATTAATTGTATCTGTTGATATAAAAATGTCGTACATACAGAGTATATGAGTGAGGGGTTGAGAGTGAGTTAGTGTTTGTTCATTTATTATAATACATATATATATTATTATAACGTAAGGAACGGGACTGAAGATAACAAGCCACTCTGTTATTTCTACAGGCGGCAGACTTGAACAATGGAAATATTATGATCATGTGCTAAGAATAGGATCCAATTTCGCAGGTAAATGTTGGGTTCAAGTGTAAACCAACTTTATCTAATAAGCGTAGAGATGTTGTAGATATCAATGTGGGTGATTTACTAAAAAAAATCATATTTTTTTTAATTATCTATTTTAGAAATAAAACTTATCGGACAACCGGTCTCCTTCCAGGACAGGAAATACTAAGGTTTTGAATGAAAGTTGGAAGAAAATTTTGAGTGCTTTATATGTATTAAATGGTACTTTAACCATTGCATTTAACAAATTTTTATATTTAAAACATTTATGGTAATTCTAAAATTTTATAACTATACTTCTAAACGAAATTAATTCCGTGTACAATATTATTCGATTGTTTTAATCTGTTATTGATTGATTGTTTTAATGATTGTTTTAATATGTTGATCTGTACGCTATAATCTCATACTTTAGTAGGGATTCATGCCGTTATGCTCGTATAATTTACGAAACTCTTGTGTATTTTTGTGAATTACGATAATAATTATTGAGTTTTGTTAAGTAAATCTAATTTTTTTTAAAGATTTTTTTAAAGCTTCTTTAAATAAGCAAGAGCTCCTTCTGAAGCATTTCTCTACGGATACATTCGATAAACTAGTATTTATGACCACTAAATAATATCCTCTGATGACATAATGACTTTTGTCATACGCTTTTTTTTACAAAGATGTCCAAACAATCTACTACCGCTACACATATCTAAATGGATATCTTTATATCAACATAAGTACGTCGTATATGTAGGCCATTCGATGCAAAAAATCTATGCCTCTTATCATTAATCTTTCTTTTCTCTTAGTATACAAAGGTGGATTATTGCAGTTATACATACACACCGAATTCGGATGGTATAAGTACGAATTCATAAGAATATTATTTTCTTGTGTGATTTATTTTGCGTGTACTATATTTTTATTTATGATATTTTTTTTTTATGCATATATATATATTTTTTTGTTTTATACATATATACTTATCGACAGTAGAACAATATACCATCCGAAGGGTATTTGTATTTTAATACAAATAAAAATAATATAATTAAATTTATGTATGTTTAGTTCACGCAATATGAATGACATGACAATGAGCAATGACTGGTGATGATAACAAGGTGTGTTAGATTCACTCGTATTGATAATGCAAAAGACTCACTCATAAATATCGTTGGCCAGGTAATATGAATACTTGTATCACGGTAGAAATAACAGTCACGACAAAATCAGTGATAGCCTAGTCAGTGGTTTGAACGTCAGATTCTCAGAGTTCGACCTCTGGACGCCATTTAAATTTTTCACTAATTACAAAACAATTTATAAACTTGACATTATAAGAGGCATCCCGAAACCAACAATGGAATAATTTTGGGTTGTGATAATGATAGTGGCTCATATAAATCCTATTAAGTATAAGAAGGGCTAAAAGATAAATAATGTAAAAACCGATTATAACTGAATCGGATTTGCATCGGTTACAATTCTGTATAGTTAAAATATATAATAAAATAAATTTATATTTGTGTATTTTCAAGAATATTTCCTTTTTCCCGTGTAGATTTCAAAACAAGATTGTTTTTTATTTTTTCTGTAAATTAAATGCGTAATACTTAACTTTTTTACAAATTTCACGTTTAGTAGTTTCGGAGATAAAGATGGAGATATTTCTAACTTTCAAATTTAAATAAAATTTAATAATAATTAAATTAAAACTGAAAGAAAACTATTTCATATGCCATATAATAATCGCTTTCAATTGTTATAGGAATTAATGCTCTTTTTTTATGTTAATAGCCAACAAACGAGCAGACGAGCCACCTGATGGTAAGTAGTCACCGTCGCCCATGGACATCAACAAGACCAAAGGTATCACTGATGCGTTGTCGGCCAGGAAATGAGAAGGTAAGAAAGAAAGAACTGGCTCCCAAGCCCCCAGCCGCAATACGACGAGTCGTTTGGCGGCTGACTCAAACAGGAGGGTAGTAGCTAGCCAGGCAGGCTTCACGGAAAGATAATAATACCAGTAATAATATTAATGACATACTAATATACTGATAATATAATCTTTACGCGAAGCCCTACCATCAAGCAGGCTGACTTCTGTCGCCTCTTACGACACCCTGTTTTGCCAGCATGGGATTGGGGGGAGTATTCTAGGCTACCCCAATATGGCCGAACAATAAGAAGGCTTTTCATCATTATCATCATCTCAGCCGAACAATGCCCACTGCTGGGCATAGGCCTCCCCCAAATATCTCCATGACGATCGGTCCTGCGCTGCCCTCAGCCAGTGTCTACCCCTAAGGCTTTTACTTCACTTTAATTCAAAACGGTATGCAAAGTTAATAAACACATTATTATTAAAATAATGTAATTAAAATGTATTTATTATTGATGTAATTAAAGATTTCTTATTAAAACATATTTGTTAAAGGGATATATAAAGGTCATCGATACACCACAAATATTAATTTAAAAACATTATGTTACGCGACGTTTCTTATAAGAAAATCGTTTTATACCAGATGGTGCGAAATCCTAATTAAAAACGTACCTACTCGTAGTATAACTAATTTGTAGGTTATTTGGAAAAAACATCTTTACACAAGTAGTAATCGATTTTAACATGTGGTAATCGATTTTTTGTCCAATACGATTATTTATAGCAATACTGATAGTATTTTGATGACATTTAGAGCCAGAATACAGTATATATTTTATTTGGAGGGTAGTTAATTCAAGCGAAATATGAAAATCCGAGCGAGAGTTTACAGCTACACCTACAGGGGCACGCTGGCAATGTCGTTTTCGACAGGACTGTCAATGCCAATTTTTGTGAAAACCAATTATATTACGCTAGTAACTCGACCACATTTCGACTTATGGAAAATACAGTCGACGGGATAACAGGACGACCTTATAGCCCAGTTGGAAGTGACCCTGCCTACCGATCGAGGGATCTCGGGTTCGATTCCCAGCTGTGTGACATTTATGTGACAGGTAAATGTTTGTTTTTGAATCATGGGTGTTGGTGATGTCATATTTGTGTATGTCCAAGTCACTAGCAACACAGGGAAACCTAGTGCGGGGGTATGAGTGTGTAAACGTTTATTTATTTATTTAAACAGTAATAATATAAGAACGGGGGAGTCAAGAACTGCAGTATACTTTACTTTATTAATTTACAATCAATATACACTAAAAGTGTATTGTATAATGAATGTGGCGGTTTTCTATATTTGGAATTTTGAATTACTTAGTAATTTTTTTTATTACAATAGCTATAATATATCCGACATTTTTTTATTCGTCTTATTGATTTGGAACATCAATTTTAGGTATAACAAATGTATTTTATATTGATTCAAAATAATAATTATAAAGCATATTGAAATTGGTTAGTATTTTCCACAGGATGGAATAAAAACACACAATCAAACAGGTAAAACCTGTAAAAGGGTATATGTATTATTTTATGCATATTCAAAGTAACAGATATATAGCTGTCGTAATAGTTGTCACAGAATGCAATTTAGCATTAAGTTCGCCTATTCAAATACATAAATATAAATTAATCTATAGGCATAAATTTACAGGCGCTATTAACTATACTTAAAAATTAATTTATGTCTATGCTAAATAGAAATGAGTGAAAGGAAGTAATAATATACAGCGAAGTTATTCTCGTCACATGAGGTTACCTTACATGAGGTTTACCTTTAGGAAATTAATGCAAGTTCAATTGGAAAAGTTACCATAGCAATATGTTTTCGTACTCATGATTTTATAATAAGCAAAAGAGGGTGTTGAAGACTTACAGGAATTGACCATCTCAGGTCGTTGGACATTCCGATAAAATTTGAACGTGTTATAAATACACAGCTCCTTAAGTATCTGGAGGAACACCAGTTGATCTGTGACAGGCAGGATGGTTTCCATCATGGTCGACCAGCTGGTGATCTCTTGGTATATTTCACCCATATCTCGGACCATATCGTTGAGAGTTATAGAGAGTCGTTGGCTATAAACCTAGACATCGCCAAGGCGTTTGATCGGGTCTGGCAAAGACCCTTCTATCGAAGCTACCATCATACGGCCTACTCGAGAGGTTGTGCAGGTGGATAGCCAATTTTTCTCCTGAACGTTCTATCTCAGTCGTTATCAACGCTCAACGCTCTGACAAGAAATTTATTAATGCTGGCGTTCCCCAAGGTTCGGTGCTTTCTCCCACGCTGTTCATTCTGCATATCAATGATATGCTAGAACAAATCCCCAGCATACATTGCTATGCAGATGATAGTAAGGGTGACGGATATTACTCGAGTCGCGAAATTCCTCTCGGCCCCTACTTGAGGAAAATAGAACCAGACTTGTGTCCGAAATTGAGCTCTCTCTGGAGAGGGTCTCGGATTGGGATCGACGAAATCGAGTCCTTTTCAACCCTTCGAAGACACACTCTTCTGTGTGTTCGTGTCTTAGTGTGTTTTCTACAAAAAGAACCAAATTTGTCTTGGCGCCGAGAATTCAAAACACGCCTCTCACCATCAGTAAAAGTATTGGAATCTTGGAGGTCGACATTTCGAACGAAGTGCAGTACCGGGATCATCTGGAGAAGAAGGTTAAACTAGTCCCCAGAAAACTGGGTGTACTGAATAGGGCAAGGCAGTACTTCACGCCGAAGCAGCGACTGCTGCTCTACAAGGCCCAAATTCGACCACATATGGAGTACTGCTCTCACCTTTTGGTCGGTGCATCCAGTTACCAACTAATCCCTCTTAACTCCATACAGTGGCGTGCTGTTCGAATTTTCGACGATCCCAATCTTACAGACGGCCAAGAGGACTTAAGTATCCGGAGAGACCTAGGCTTCCTCTGCGTCCTCTACCGTCTCTACTATGGCGAATGTTCCGAAGAACTTTTCAAACTGGTGCCCCGAGCCACCTTCCTTTATCACACCACCCGCAAAAGGTTGCGGTTCCATCCGCATCACCTCGATTTATGGCAGTCGTCTACCGTTCGTTTCTCTCGCTCCTTCCTGTCATGAACCTGCGAGCTTTGGAACAAATTCCACCAAAGGCATTCAGTTTGCGTTATGTTATGGGGTTCTTCAAAAAGAGTTTCTATCGAGTTCTTCACGGCCGGCAACGCATTTGCAGTTCCTTGGATGCCGCACGTGGCCATTGGTGATGGTGACCACTTACCACCAGGTGGACCGTATGCCTGTTTGCCCGCCATTTACATTTTTGGAACGAAGTTCCTTACGGCAGGCCTGGAGGAGATAGGGATTTTGCTGCGCGACCGAACTAAAAAAAATGTGATAGTAAAACCGTAAGAAAAAGTCCGTGGAATAAAACCGTTAAATGAGACGTGCGCAGGCGCGACAGTCGTATACACAAGCGAGTAGTGTATAATACCTTTCTCTTTCTCAAGCCAATAGTTTCAGCAATAGAATTTAATGACGAGACTGATTAATAAGAATTACTTATAATAATAATAATAATAAACTTTTATTTTTGTAATTATTTCTATTTCTATGTAATTTTATGTTGCCAAACAAAAATAAAGAGACATATTTTGTTATTTTAGTTGATAATTTGAATTACGATTTTTTTTTTCGCGTAATTTATTATTTCCTAAAATACTGAATTTCCTAAATACTTTCCTGTACCTAAAATAAAAACTAATCAGCAAAATTTAAGAGAAAAATCAAGAAA
This sequence comes from Megathymus violae, assembly GCA_003671415.1. Lineage (NCBI taxonomy): Eukaryota > Metazoa > Arthropoda > Insecta > Lepidoptera > Hesperiidae > Megathymus > Megathymus violae. The sequence goes on from PDGT01000061.1 coordinate 1,553,174, forward strand.
ACCTACATAAAATTGAGCACGATTTTTTTTTGCAAATTGTGTCGATTCTACATTAGCCGAAGGAACTTCGTTCCTTCCTGGTGTCCCGCGACACCACATTTTAATTTTGGCTTATTATCTTGATGTTTTAGCAAAATGTTATATCTGCGCTATTTGATAAGTAACTTTGAGATTTATATTATGAACATAAAAATCCCAATCTATAGTATACCAAATTACGGCGTAACAATATTTCTGTTTTATTGTATTAAGTTTACTGGACGTTAGATTAAGATTCCTCTGATCGATTGATTGATTACGAGGGGAGGCATCGTTGCGATCACATTAGTTCCCGGAGCCATTCCATATGAACTGATGGTTGGCTAGGGGGTTTCAGTAGGTCAGAATCAGGGATATTATGAAACTCCGTAACCGTAACCGAATCCGATAAAAAAGTTTCGAATAATTTCAGTTAGGAGTCGAAATAACGTGTTTCATGTCAGGTTTTCGGCGGCCGAGTCAGTATACTAGTCGCGTTGCGCGCATTTTTAGATAGTTTTTATTATTAAATAAAAGCTTATCTATAACCGTAACTGAAACCGGTAAAGTATTATTCATATATCTCGTCAAAATTCTACTTATTTCGTTACCGTCTCCGATGAGAGCGGATATCTTATGATGATTTCTTCGTCGGTAACAAAAAGAAAAATCTATTATCTCTTACTCTGTCTCATCTCGAAACATAATAAATTATTTTATATTATTATTACCACAGCAATATTTTATACAGTTTAAAAGAACTAAGTGCTAAAAGAGACGAACAGAAATAGGCACTTATACATATAATACTATTAGTAAAGTACTATAAACAAACCACGCCTTACATTTACAAATTGCATCCGCACCCGCAATTCTTATTTTTTTTTATAAGGCATTTAATTTTTTTTTAATTTTATTTTTATTGTTTTACAAGTAATTTATTACAATAGCTTCTAGTCTTCATCGACCTACTAGAGGATACTCCACCACGCTGCTTCAGTGCGGATTAGTGAATAGAATTGTGTTCAACTCAACGATCGGAAGTTTTTATGCCGCCCTAAGGTCTCCGACATGGGTAAGCGTCTACTATCTAAAGTTAACAATCGGTAGAGACGAGTTATGGTGTTCTCTGGAGCACGGAAGCGCTCGGGAATTTTTACCAATAGCGGTCACTTATCCAACTACCAATCGCGCAAAAAATTGCCAAACACGGTCGACCACTTACGATTACAAATCTTCGGGCTATGAGCGCTTCATTACAATGTTAACGTTGAGTATTTTCACAAAACCTGAACTTAAACAGTAGAAATTTTAATGTAAGTTACATACATGTAAAATATTATTTATATTGGTTCAGTTGTACCTGATACGTGTAAAAGTAGACAAAAAAATCCAAAAAATGTACAGATCAAGTTCCGTTACATTTAATGACTAAACTAAATTATTTTATAGTTGAAACTTAAACAGAGTTTGAGAAGCTCGCAAAACTATTGTATCCCTACAGATTTTCAAGTTAAAAGTTTTTCATTTCTAATGTTACAGTTACTTAAATTGGTATTACCGATGGCCTTTGACCAAACTACTGTATTCGTAGATTTTCTGGAACGCTATGTTTACAAAATTGTGTCTTAGATTAAACAAGATATTTTATAATTATTAGGTGTTTTCATTCAGCGTCAAAACAAAATGCAAAATACTTATAGTGTCAATGGTAAAACAGCTAACAACGATATTATTCAAATTAAAGATGCGTTACGTTAACAATGCGATTTACCTTCCGATCCTAGGTACAATTTTAGCGGAAATTAGAGATGTATGGAGCTTCGTACCCGTAACTGAAACTACCGGATATCCAAATTAAAAAAATATCCGAGATCATAACCGAATCCGAAAAAAGTTTCCAATAATTTCGGATAGTTTCAGTCTCAATGAAATACGAGTACGTTATGACATATTATTCATATATCCGTATCCATATCCAGATCCGAAATTTCATACCCATAACATCTCTAGCGGAAATGCTCCCAGTCTCACTCTTTTCTACAGTTATTACTTGATCGAAAATATCCGTCGAACATGTAATAAAACTTAAATTTTGTCCATTATTGAACACGTCATTTCTCAAAAAACAAGGTATCTACAACTTTGATGTCGGGTTTTATCCTATTCTTTTATCATATCCTTAAACTATTTTTTTTTATCACCGTGCTATGGTATACAATAAAGAGTATTATTATTAAGTATTTTTCACTTTTTTTATTTCTGTTTCTACGTCTATGTAAATATGATACACACCTTACTGTTTTATTTTCTGTGCGCGGTAAACGCTATCCACCGTTTTGTTTTTTACCCATTTCCATCTAAAATAACAATCTTTAGCTTGCAAATAATAATACCCAATAAACTTAATTTTATAACATCCATTTACATTTATTTGGAATTAAAATATTACCTCTTTATTACAACTGAGACATCGTCCTTTGATAAATTTCGAAATTTCGCAATACTGAAACAATACCGCAGATAATACAGGCTTAATTGCTCAAAGGGATTATAAATACGTCGACCAATGTTACACAACTGGATATACGGGATGGGATTTAAAATCTTTCTATAATGCATTATATTGATAGTAGTTAATCGGACTGTGAACCATGTATGAGATTATAAAAACATTACGCGGCTTAAGGAAGCTCTATTTGTTCTATCTAGAGTCCTATCTAATACAGTAAAATATTGGGGACACCAAATACAAAAGGACAAATATAAAGAAAACCATTAAAGAAATGAAATGGATACACAAAAGGTGGCCTTTAACTAAAGCAGCGATCTTCACATCCACCATTTGAATGAACGACAATTTGACGAAGTGTTAAAGTTATGGTCCACCAAATAACTAAAAATAATAAAACAATTTTCTTAAATTGGTTCATATCAATTACAATAAATATTAAAATAGTCAAATATATAAAATAAATTAGTTTGCTAATACGTAAGGTAAGAATTGCATAGTAACGGCACAAGCGGTGAATGCTTTTCTGTAGAAAATAATCAATCTCGCTGCCTCCAGTGCATTACAGCATCTGCCTATCAATAATTTCAGGTACCTTCGAGTACCACCGGTCGCTGGTCAGCGCACCAAGCGTTTAAAGCTTTTTTCGTATATATGTATCAAAGTCCTAGAGTTCGGTAATGAGCCAGATTACTTTAACTGTCTGGGCCGGTTATTCTAAATAAATATATAAATTTATATATTTCTAATTCACAGAACGAGACAGTTCCAGTTCTAAAACAATGAGGGTGCTATTTCTGAGCGTAAGGCGTAGTTCTGAAGCGGAATCAAGGGCGGCTTATTTTAATACTATATTATATTCTGAATGGAAGTCAACACGGACTACGAGTATATCGTAACGTAAAGCAAAACTTACCTAAGTGTGAAACCTCATAATCCTTTGGCGTAAACGAAATAACTTAGTATTATACATTATTCCCGTTAACAGCGCCATTACTCTGCTTATGAGCTCGTAAAGGTGTACTACTAACACATAAATTACTATGATGATAATATGACCTGAAAATACTTCAACCTGTTGATTAACTTGTTAGTGCTGGACTTGAAAACATGTAATTATAAATATAAAAAAAATCTCGAAAATCTATAAATTGACTGAACAACTGCATTGTTCTCTCAGATAATAATTATGGTTCTGGGTATGAATTAATTCTTGCAAATGAAATTGCTAGCATAGATTTTGAATAGACGTTAATAAGTTAGTTAACAAAATTCATGTTATGTTTTTATCTATTTCCTTATGTTGCTGTTTATTAAATGTTTTATATTAATTACTAAGATTATATATTTGTTTCTTCTCATCTATTTTCACGTACATCTATGTATAAAACGTTTAAGTCGTATGGCTTAGATTCATATTTCTTCAACTTGATAACAATTTCTGTACAAATAGAATTTATCTACAACAAATATGTGTTTATAAAAACCTATTTGTGTTTTATTTACATTAAAACACGTTGAATCTGTTTCTAAAAATACCGCATCAGCAAAAGATTCAGGTGTATTGCAATGTTTTAAAAAATAAAAACGAGGTCCAATAGTTTCCCGGTAACTCATTTGAAATCGATTCGTTCGTGCTGATCGTTTGTAAGTCTTCGATCGATTCTTTTTAATGTTAATTAAACTGTTTCAAGAGCTAATTGCGTTCATGTAACTTTGATTTTTAATTAATATTAGCTTCAACAAAGTTTTAATTGTAGTACGTAGTTCTTACTATTTTAATTCAAATTATATTAAAACATTGCCAACCAATATATATTAGCAAGATGTGAATAATTTGAAACGAAGCCAATTCAAATTGCCAATATGCGTATAACATTGAATGTTAAGGTGCGTTCAGTACTCTAATCCAGGTCTTACGTTCAATGTACACTGCTATATATTTGATCATCTTTACGTTAAAAGAACATATTAAGTATACAGAACACACAAATTGATTACAAAGCCCCTCAGGAAGGATCAACGTTTAACAAGTTTCTTTTTTTTACGTAGAATAAGTTAATGCTTGACAATAATTCCTCCTGATGGAAAGTAGTGATGAAGTCTAAGATGTAGAATGTATTAACTTATAAGAGCCTATTCACTCTCCTTTTGAAGACTCCCACATTGTAAGAAAATTACTTTTAAAATTAAGTAGGAATTTCGGTTTTACCTTGTAATAAATTACTGGATACATGGTACAAGGGAAATAACTTACTTTCAAATATAAGTAATAATATAATTTGTTTGTTTATTTTTATGTATACCTTTTCTACGAGTTTAAAAAATTATGTTCTGAAACTTACAGCAATACATCAAAGCACCACGAAAGCTATTCACAAAGTTGATGCAATCTACGAATGTAAGGATCTTACAAACGTACGAATCAAATAATCTTTGTATATAAAATTTTTTGTACATGTGTATGTCACGGAACTCCTAAACGGCTGGACGAATTTTCATGTTTTTAATACGCTTTTATTAGCTCGGGTTGTATCTATGTATGTATGTATGTAACGGAATCTTTGAGCTTAATTTTCACTGGTTTCTAAAAGTCTGATCAACTTGAAACTTTGCACACATATCAAGGGCCGATGACAGTGCAATAATTTGATAACAGTTTCCCATTATCCTTGTTAGGACGGCCAGGATTCATAAATTCTTTTTTAGATCCTCTGTAGGAGAGTGAGAAAGATAGAGCAAGCGCGCGATCTGCGCATGCCTGCACTTCCAGTCAGAGTTACTCTTACTGATTTCTGGAGTCTACGACTTACTCTTTCGAACTTGCTCGGGGACGCGGTATTGCTCAACGGGGACCAAAATGTCTTTAGGATAGTTGCATTCTAACCTTGTTTATTCCTTACACATGCGTGGGTACTAATAAGTCTCATAAACGCAAGTTACTCTATTTAATATTCATATAAGATGTTATATAATAACCGTGATTTATAAAAGCTTCTTATTAATTACAATAAAATAATCAGAATATAAATTTTGAAATTATTTTACAGAACAAAATTCGACAAGTAAATAAGATATTTATCGTGATCAAAATCTTTTAATTAATAATTTTATTGATAAAAGTACAATCAACGAAAATGAATTAAAATAAATAAAAGTTTAAAATAAATAATAGTTTAAAAAAACTAAAAAAACACGCTTTTATTGCTAATTGAACTAAAAACTGGAAAATAAATAATAGTTTAAAAAAACTAAAAAAACACGCTTTTATTGCTAATTGAACTAAAAAGTAGAAAATAATTTTTAATTACAAAGAGTCTTTATTACAGTAGTAGAAGGTCGGACAATCAATCATAATTAATTACCTCAAATAAACATTATAATAAAATTTAAGTTATTAACAAAATAATTCAAATCAAAGTAAAAAGCGTGGGGTGCTCGATATATTAAATATGACACAATCATTCTATTGGCAACTATCTATGAGAGAAAAGTTATAAAAATGAAGTAAAATGCACCCCACGCTTTTTTAATTAATTAATTAATTTTGCTTTTATTTTAAGTTAGTTTATTTTTTATTTTTATTATTTTAAATTAGTTAATTTTGCTAATAAAAGTAAAAAATAATATTAGTTATATACTATACAATATATATATATACCTATAATTAACGAAGCCCAATAGTGTAACAATCTTTTATGTTGTATGTACTAAATAAAACTTAAAAAACAAGTAAACTAATGAAGAAATAATCTCACACATTCAAAATAAATTTAGATCTTTGTGAAAATCATATAACAAAATGTACAGCAATATCAGGCAGTAAGGTAATTAGCGTAGGTAATTACGCGCAAACCACAGCAAATTCTTTGTCATGTGACGTCGACTTCTACCCTCATAATACGAGTCGCTGCGTCAACACATAATTTAACCTGTTGTTTGTTGAATATAAAATGAAAGCAAGTGTGAATAATTATATAGATATTGAAAGTGTGTTATTTAAAAAAATGTTGCAACCCCAGATCACAGTTAACTCAAAAGTTTGGTATGTTGAATTTATCATTTATACCAATGAAATTTAATATATCCAGTTGCACTACCCACGCGATTGCACGTGTCCATAGACAACGCCTAACACTTTTTTGTTGCTTCTCTTTCATATATACAAAAAAACAATATGCCTAATCAATTTAGCTTCCTAATTAGTTTTCTACGGGAGCAAGGAAGCAGCAGTTAAGTTAAGTTAAATTTTATAAAAATGTATACTTCATGTAATAATAATAATAATATGTGTGCTAAAATATGTATATATTACATCTATACATATAAATATACATCCATATATCTTACTACAGAACTATTGGGAAGTTTGCTATACTCGGTAACTCCTAATATCGAAGACTCTGTTAATGTTCACGGAAACCAACACATGTATAACATAATTATAAATTCCTTTTACGGTCAAAGGAAATTCACATTGACCGCGAGCGTTGAATTGGACTCAACGAAAACAAATTTTACATTCTAACCAGTTGGAACATGAAACATGACTTTTTGCAATGTTACTGAATTCCAAGTTTTATACTGTTTTACATTGTGATCTATATTAGTATTATTCGGGTGTATATTCAAGAGTATATGTTGATCCCGAACGATGATCGAATGGGCCGCTAGGAATATATAGATCTATAGTCTATTCTAATATTGCAAAAAGAGGGCGAATTGTGTGTATGCGGAGAGTAATCTCCGGAACCACCGCACGCACCTAGTTGAATTCTTTTTATAATTATAAAGGTACATTATTCTAAATGGATATAGCTTGTATATTATAAATATGTATATAATTCAACCCGAACGCAGTTGGCACGGGCCACTATACAAGTAAATTATATTAAATTAAAAAGGTTTATCAAAATGTATGTAAATGTCTGAATATATTTCTCAAAATTACACAAAATATGTAGCAAGTATAAAACTCCTAACTTTTTTTGCAATAAATATGTTGACAAAGGAATATTCTACAAATAAACGAACTGTTACAATCTATTTGACAAATAACAAGATGTAAATCACAAAAACCACCAAAATCGCGCTTCGGAAGAATAAAGCCTGTTAGGCTTGGTCCGGATCGGCGCGGATGGTACCTACAACATTGATTTCGACCTTAACGTCATAGACATAAAGTTTTTTTAAATTGGTTTAAGCCGATTCCATGCCGGTCTGTACGGGGAGCATTGTGTGGGACGGGATTTACATAGGTGATAGGTAGTGGATAATAATCGCAAAAAACAACTTCAGGTACTCGAGTTCATGACTCACCCCTTCATCGTATTTGAAATAAAGTAGCATGATAGGGATCAGACCATTACAATAAAGATCTGCGTTTAGCAATAAGTTGCTCTAATCTGATCTGTTTAGTAATCTACATTCAATAAACTACCTTAAAATTAAGATGTCTGGCTCTGGCTTATGATGCGTTTTAATATGAGCCTGGCCCTTTGCCATCAGACTGATGAAGAAAAGTTTAGACTTTAAACTTGTACAAAATTACAATATTAATACAACCGAGGTTCTAGTAAGTCCGTGAGGCTCCTCGGCTATTGTGAAGCAGTGACTGAAGAGGCGAGTATGTCAAATCACATCAGCGTACTTAAAAAAAATTAGAAAATGTTTTTTTCAAATTTAAACTTAAAGAGTGCTTTCGATTTTCGTATTTTATACCCATATAAGGATATAAAATATAAAAATCGTAAGTACCCGTTACAATTAAAATGTATCGTGTTCGCGATGATATAGGTTAAATATCATAAAAATTTGAATCTGAAACAATATCTATTAAACAAATATACAATTTAAGTACGATGTAAGATAATTTAAAAAATTGCTGAAATAACATTCCAAAATACTATTTATTATAAATTGTACATTAAAATATTTAACATTTTTTTTTCAAAACTGGACTTGTTATTCTACTTTTATTATATATTCTACGCACCACTATAAACCTAATAAAACATCGTGCGTGAATGAAATGTCGAACGCGGTACGTACTTGTAAGAATACGTCACGTAATTTTCAACACATAAATAAAACTGAGACGCGGTTTCATGCCCCTACAAATAAATAGTATTTCAGTACCGACAGGTGTATTATACGATTCATCATTACAGCTCATATCGTTCCACTGATGGGCTCGGGTTTCCTCTCGCAATTTAGAAAGGTTGCGACGCTGGCCAAGCGCGAGTTGGCAGACTTCACACCCCTTTGAGAACATCATGGAGAACTCTCAGGTGTGCAGGTTTCCTCACGATGTTTTCCATCATCGAATCAAGCGGTGATTTACACGCATATAGTTTGGAAAATTATAGGTGCGTGCAGGATTCGAACTCGCGTCTCCCGCACGGGAGACTAAAACTATCACTGTTTATCGATCCACGTGTTAAACAAACCTAAGGCGCTAAAAACGAGTGCATTTTGTCAATAGCAACTGGGGCAGTCTATTTAAATTCCGAAGCATAATTATACTGTCCAACATATGACAACTTGTTATATGACTATTATGGTAAATTTTAGTAGTGTCAGTATTAATTTATCTTTTTACCGATAAGTAGCCTGTTATCTTATTACATTTATACTTATCCTTTGTATAAATATTCATCGTTGAAATGTAAAGTAAAAATAGTATTAAAATAATTAACTAATTAATTATTATACTATAAATAATAGTAATAAAGCGAAATTTTGATTTGTATAAAAAATAAGAGTATGTTATATTTGAATCTTTTCATACATTAACAATCGTTAAATAACTTGTAAATGTTGAGTTGTCATTGAAACATTTTATCTATTTGGCATTAATAAGTTATTAAACAGAAGTACCACAAAAATGTTTCGATATATCGCGATTATTTTTTAAAGAGCTATTAATATTATGGTGTACATTAGGCGACATAGCTTAAATATCAATTTAAATTTTGTGGATATATTTACGGATAGAACACCCGGTGACCGGCGATTCAGTCATCCTAATTGTTGCTATTGTTATTAATCGTGTAACTTTTGAATAATTATAGTTTGTACATGTATTACGTTGTTGCCGTTTAGCCGAAACGATCGATCAAACGTCGTTCACACATTCACATGACATTAGTATTATATTTATAACGGTGCCTTACATGTAATACAATAGACGCCACCATTCGTCTTTCCCAGCGTATTCGAAGTTGAAATGCATTAACTAACTGTCGAAGCTCTATTTTACATTCAACTTCAAAAACTCGTTAAGTATAAACTGATTATAATTCAATCCCGCCTCATGGTGATGAAGCCTTAGATGATAAACGCAATAACTTATAAAAAGGGATGTTTGTCGCGAAAGGTGGTCTTGATGTGTGTCATAAAACAGCATGAGATAATTAAATAATGTAATTATATATTGCATATCAGAATATGTAAATTATAGAGTTTCGTTTTTAGATGGTATTCATCATTAATTATTTACTGCTCACTCACTAATAATCACTAATAATAAGCGGGATCTATCTTATTCAATATCTATGAACAGACCCTACCTAATCACACAACAATGCCGCTACTCAGCACGTCTTTTAAAAATAACAATAATACATATTTATTACATTACAGTAATGTTTCGTAATCTGGGTGGACTTGCAAATCTGGTTATTTCTGTGCATCTTTGTCATTACGTTACAGAAAATCTTGCCATTAAATTTGTGCTATCCTATTACAGTTTAACAATTGTACAGGTAAAGAACGTGTCGAGTTTATAATTAAATTATAAAATTTCACACCATAAAAGTAAGCCGCACTTTAGTAAGGTAGACGTAAATATATAAAAGTACGTATATATGCATATGAACTCAGTTGTGCAATTTTATTTCATAAAGAGATGATTATAATTGCTTAAAATCTTTTTTTGCACTTAGTCGCACTTTAGTCGCACTCGAGGGATATGCTTTATAGTGTTCTTAAAGAATGAAAGTTAAAAATTTTAAACGCGACCATTGGGACAACGGTGCAGTTAACTTAAAGTCCAGTTTTTCAATATTATTAGTCTTAAGAAATACTTCTGAAAAACTTTTAACTACTTTACTACAGTATATCAGGATATCAGAACTTTTTAATTGTGTTATAAAATACCATTTACAGTCTAAAAGCTTTAAGCCAACAGCATATATGTACCTATATGAATATAGTATATTATGAATATTATATAGTAGAATTTGGTTATAGATATTGAGACCTAAACACAGTATTTTAAAATCACTAGACAGACTTAGATGATTCTTGGTGTATTTGAAATTTATTACGGATTATAATCTATGGCTTGCATATCTATACTAATAATGAAATGTTTGTAGACGTCAACGTATACTTATTTCTGCATTTTTATTTTTCTCTTTGTCCGTCTATTTGTCATACATTTACATTTACACATCACACTCAAACCATTGAACATATTCGGTATACTTAAGTAATTAATAACTTTAGGTTCATCATGTAAAACAATTTTTATCCTGGGAATTAGATCTGAGCCCACGAAATGGGAAATATAAGTTAATATGGACATTGCTTTAAGGAAGTCGAGATTAAAGTTATGACAGGCTGGGTGCAGCTATTATAATTAATTAATTAATATACATATTTCTAATTCACAAAACTACAAACGCACATACTAAAAGCACAATCCGATACAATAAAACGAAGCCAATGCTATTTTACACGTAATGCGTAATGCGTAGGTTGTCTGATGAGAAGCCGGAGGTTACCAGTATAAAATAAAATAACACTTAATCAATTCAGAATAATTGACAATTAACTTAAATTACATGTGCTTGGGTCTTAATTAAAATTTTAATTTATTCGATGTTAACATCAAGGCAAAATGAGATGTCAGATTTACAATACAACAACATTTTCAGTTGACAAAATCTTGAACATTCGTCAAGTTAAACGAACCATGTTAACTTGTCTGTTTCAGCTGGCACATGATAATTCGTTGTGATTAAAACATTAACTATATTCAAACTCATATTGCGAGGCCCTCGGAGCATTGTGTAAATAGATATTCTTAAATATGTAGGTGTGTACGTACAGTGTTGTAAATCAAATCAACTCTTGTTTATTTTTGTGCAAAACATTTTATTGATTTCATATCAAAAATGAAAAACCACAAAAATCTGTCAAATTAACACTTAGTCTTTTAATGCTGGCTAATCATTTTTTTAATCTAATCTAAATCTTTTCGTATTTACTTTATGTCAAATGCAGATCGGTTGTTACCAAATGGCACAGGACCTGTCGATGTGGTTAATTAATGAAGACCTGTGCTCTGCAGGAGACTTTCAATGGCGCACGGATGAATGAATTTTAATTACTCAAGCCGAGAAGTGGTTAGACCAATAAATATTAGTTAATGTGAAGGCGTGACTAGTCGTGTGAATGCGAATGTAGAAAAAGCTAAACAGTTTCACATTTAAATGAGCTTTCTCCTCAATTTGCATACAAATCAGTTGAAACAATCTTTACGTACAGGCGATTGGGTTTATTTCTACATTATTTAAAACCACCGGAGGCTTGGCGCTTCAGCTCTTAGCAAATTGGCTGTATGACAAGTCTTAGTAGGAACGTTGTGTTCACCGGTTTGATTTAATTTTATTTTCTTAAAGAAAACGTTACTTTCTCCGTCAAATATCTGCTAACGTTTGATAATAACGGCAACTCGAGCTCTTGTTAATGTATGCCTACCGCGGGAAAGTTCCCAAATTCGATTTGGACCAATGTTTATCTCGGGTCAACGACGCCATTTTTTCATGTGTCTATATTCATGCCCTTCAACACAGTGCGGGTGTGTGTGTTCGAGCAATTAATATTTATTTATTACCATAAAATTTAAACTCATATTGAATTTACCGGCCCCCTGCGGCTCAGTTCGGGTTGAAGAATTAATATATACAAGATTATTCAATTTTAATTTTTTTTGCCATGTTTAGACATCATTTACTTAATATTTTATCATCATCTTTTGAGAAATAAAGTCTTAAACCATACCATCTGCGTAATCACGTGTTCTCACTACATACCAATTTTAATTAAGATCTATCGAATCGTTCTTGAGTTACAATGGAACATACGGACGGACAGACAAAAATTTTCAAAATTATCAGATTATTAATTCATAAAACGAATATTTATCATGAAATTTGACAAAAAATGGAATGTATAGACTATACACACAGACACTACAGATTTAAATAGTATCTTCACACAATCACAGGATAAAGTTACGTTCAACACGCTACTTCATTCCCGATTGGAAGACTTTACACACCTTCGAGAATATTATAGACTACAGAGAACTTTTATATAATATGCAGCTTTGCTCTCGAAGTTTGCTTCGGCTTGTTGTCACTTGTGTCAACAATTTTAAAACACAAACGTTGGAAAATTTTGAAGTATCCGCTAGATATGAGTACGAACTCGGGGTCTCTCATGCGGAAGACTTCCATAGCCTTATTTGTTTAATGAAACCAGGTTTTTTGTAACCTTGTTAGCTGAACTTAATATCGATGAAAGGCACAGACAATGCACAAAATGATTTCTTGTAATCTTAATCTTCTTAAGAAACTTTATATTCAGCCTTCCTCTTCAGTATTATCGTCAGTTGACACTCAAATTAGTCGGTTGTTTATTGGTTGTAATTTCATAATTTAAGGTTTACTTATACCGCTCATACAAGTCCGTAACACCGAAGGTATTGACGGCGCATCTTCGGCGAAGATGTTATTGGGACATATCGTTTATTGCATGCTCTTTACACTATTATGAACACACTAAACACCTATAGAATATGTTTGTGTTAAATAAAAACAATTATGCGTTTTCTGTCACTATGCATAGAAAATGCTTGAAGAGTATTTTTTAAATTATTGGTGGTTCTAGTGAACATGCGCTGGTGATCTTAGTGTGATTCCCAGACTATACATATATAACAATGAAAAGTAAATAAAAAAACGTCCAATCCCGTACATACACAAACGCGTACATTCATGCTATATAATAGGTCAATCGTGTAAATCAGAACACACCTGATCAACAAGTAAATGTAAACTACGACACACTACAGTATCCAGTGAAGGTCGATAAGCTTTAGATACTCAAACGAACCCGTGGGCGTACTTCTGTTGTTCGTCGTACACTCACGACGCGTGTAACTCAGAAGGTAGAATTTATAAACAAAGAACTCGACGCATTGTGTCTTGACAATAGACACAAGTCCATTACAATAGCCATTTGTTGCAACTGGTCTCTTTTACGCATTGTGAAGCCCCATGCAACCGACCGACTGCCACCCTTTATAAATAACTTTATTCTTCATAAAATGTGCATGGCCTGGCCTACTTTACATTGAAAGCTTAATACAAATTTATATAAGTGATGAGAAATTTATAATGAATTAAATTATATGTTTAAATTATCATTTCAAGTTACTCTCTCTCTTTCTCGCTTCTCTAAAATCTCCAAAATATATCCTATAGAAGTACGAGAGGCTACCAACCCTATGCCTGTGCCCAAGGCTTTGCGAAGTGATTTCGAACAGATCTGGGTCACCAATGAGCCTCTTCGCACGCCTCTTCATCGGGTAAAACGCTGATAGATGAATTTGGCAGTACTAGTTCAAATGTGACAACAGTACTGCTGTTAGCGGCTTTAACCTTGGACTCGATGAACCGGTCAAAGTTGAGGTTCGAAGAAACATCGACTCCCAACAGTTAAAGACGGTCAGTGCATTCCAAGGATACATTTTGAAAAGTAGGAGCCAAGGTGAACGGGTTCCTCTTAGCGTTGAACACACACGTCTGTGTTTTGTGGCATTGAATCTAACAAGATTGGCAGCGCCCCATTCGGACACCGCCCGAAGTGAGAGATTCACACGTTCCACCATGACCTCTCTTTCAGACTGTATTTCGTCTGTACTGACTCGAGCAATCGGAAGGTATCTTTCCACTACTGTGCTGTCATCTGCATACCTATAGACACCGGGCTTGAGTAGAGCATTAATGTGCAGTAGGAAATATAATATCGGACAAAACGGACCCCTGAGGAATTGCGACGAACAACCATCGACAACAACTCAGAGAAACCATTCGCTCGGAAAGTACCTCACTGCTAAAACTATGAAGCCTAACATAATCTATCATAGATAAAAAATCTACTCGTTCTACTCGATTGAAAATTAACAAAATACTCAATTGACATTGTAAATAAATACTAAATATTGAATACATATTATATTCTACAAGGCCATCACTTCTTTGAGTCCTAAAGGGACTAGATCGATATTGATTTTATAATATCAACAACTCGCAACTAAAAATACTTTGCTATTTTACTCTTACTCTATCGGGTATTAAATACCTAAAGTTGGTATCACATTTTTAAAGAGATTAAAATACACAACATAACCTTTAAAATCGAGAGCTAAAATATATGAATCGGTGCAAATCCGGTACAACGTAAAATTGAATAGTTTTAATTGTTGCCCCTGCCATTTAAGCCTACTCTTATTCAGTGAATTCTCTATAAACTTTATATAGTGTGCGGTAAAATACGATGCATGTAGCAATAATGGAAACTTTAAAAGAACATTTTAAAAATACCCTCAATGCTTTGTTTTTTATTACATTAAATTTTGTAATGTAAGACAATGGTGGGATATATAGGAATTATTTCTATTTTCATTATTTGGTTAATTATCTATGACTTTTGAAACAAAGTTCTTTATTAAAGTGATAAAATGTTTTGCTTAACTTTAATATAAAAATATAATTATCATGACAAGACTATGCAACGAACTACAATCGCTATATTATATTGCAAGTGTTGTAAACAACAAACAACAAGGAGAGAGCAGAAATAATAATAATAAATTTATTTATTACTAATAATTTTATTATATCAAATTTATTACATATACAATTATAAGCAACTTCGTTTCCGACGTGAATCCCACGATACCTCACATCATACACACGATTTTAAATTTAAAATAGTTGGTAAAATTTTAGTGTGTGACGCCTTGTCGAATTTTCTTACACTTCTAGTATTTAGATGAGATTAGACAGATTTTGTACCTGTAACCTACTATTTTTAAAGAGTTTTAATCTACCCTCACTTCACAAAATAAAATTTATTTACACAATTAAGAACTTGTAATATTTAACTTGTAATAAGTAGGTAAGTTGCAAATTGTAAAAAACATAATAGTCTTTAGCTCACAAGTGCTTGTACCCAGGAAAAACCTAATAACGGTTTTTATGGGGATTATTTATGTAAGCCAATGTATTAGTCATATGATTTAAGAAATAAAAAACTTAATGTTTTGGCCGTATTGGGGCGGTCTAAAATACTGACCCCAATCCCATGCTGGTAGAAAAGGGTGTCGTAAGAGGCGACAGAAGCCAGCCTGCTTGGTGGTAGGGCTTCACGTAAGGATTATATTATCAGTATTATTATTAAGTCATTAATATGATTAGTGGTATTATTATCTTTCCGTGAAGCCTGCCTGGCTAGCTACCACCCTCCCGCTTGATTCAGCCGCCAAACGACTCGTCGTGTTCCGGCTGGGGGCTAGAGAGCCAGTAAATTTTTTCTTTCCTTCTTCTCATTTCCTGGCCGAAAACGCTTCAGTGATACCTTTGATCTTGTTGATGTTTGACCACTTACCATCGGGTGGCTCGTCTGCTCGTTTGTCGGCTTTTAACATAAAAAAAAACTTAATGTTACAATATAACAAATACACAGAAATAAGTGGTAGACGAACGTTGTTCTGTAGCCGGTAAGGAGATGGAGCGGTTTGAACGTTAGTCTCTCGCACGGTAGACTTGAGTTCGAATTCTGCAGGTACTTCTAATTTTTCAAATTATATTCGTATTACAAATTAATTATCACTTGATACGATAAAGAAAAACATCGTGAGGACACCTTCATATCTCAAAGTTCATAATATTCTCTTAGGTATCTTGGCTAGCGTGTCAGAACTATGAGCCTTAACCACTCTCATTGTAAGAGGAGATCCCAGCCCAGCGGTGAGATAAATGACAATTATAATTGTAAGATGATAGAACCTTCAGTTCTAGGGAAGCACTGTACGGAAAGTACTGTCTTTCAATATATATTACGAGTACAAAAGTCGCATATTAAATATATTGTTACTCGTATAGTTATTGATAAGTTCACGGTTGCAGAGTATACGCTCTGCTCTAAAATAGATTCGTCAGATATGTGGAACGTATTTTCCTTAAAACATCAAAGTTTAAATATAGAAATTGGGAGCAGAAGAACTTCTCATTTTTTAAACCGAATTATTCGGTCTACAAGTTTTTATTGAACTTTACCTAATTTAAATGTTATTGAAGGGCAAGAGATCGACAAAAACAATACAATATTATCATAAATACATAGCGTAGTGGCTGGTGAAATTTGCCAAATATATTCAGCTGTAGAATACAGCGGCACTTGCTGTTTATATAGTATGAGTACATAAAAGTCTCGTTTAGAATTAACAACTCCTAAAATCGAAGCAGTAACAACATATCTGTACTGAATTTGAATACGATTTTTTAGATCGAATTATATACCAGGTGAGCTGTTATCTTCATTCTCGTATCCTTGGCAATATAACATTGCATTGTCCAAGTAATAGAATTTTAGTCTATAGGGCAAACGGAAAAGCAGATGGGCTATCTGTAGATAATCAGTCACCATTGTTAATAGACCTGGGAAACACCAAAAGAGTCCTCATAGCAATGCCAACTCTGAAGAGGACTCGGAAAGAAGCTTGTTCTACATTTCGATTGTAAATGGCAAAAAAAATCGTGGAAAATGTATTGTGGCGGATGTCTATGAATACATGTACATTATTTTTCGGCAAGTGATTTGATGATAAAATAGTTCTTCCAAGACCTGACTACTATAAAATATTTGAACGCATAGATTACTATGTTAGTAGAGTTTTTTGCTATTCACAACTAAAACACAGCTCCCAAGTGTAGGACTCCCTCACACAGTCACACACTCTTATTTCATAGTTTCACAGTCGCTTTCATCACTACCTTTCAGGCATCCGGTATCACTACAATTCAAACACAAATTTACAAATTTTAATAGTGTAGTCATTACTAAACTACTATAGACCAAGGTAAAGAAAATGGAATCGTTGATATCTTTATTTCCTCTCAGAATCATTTGGCCAAAGTGATATCACCCACGGTGAAATGACGCCAAATATAGGAATAAATGTAATTTGTAATGGTGGTGACAACACTTTTTGTAATGCTGTAGACTTCATTCATCTTCATACAATATGTCTGAAATGTTATGTTAGTTCGTCACATAAGTAGTTAAATTTAAAAGAAATATTTGTATACAACTAATGAATTTCATTCTAATTTCTGTAGTCAATTAATTTTATTTATGGCTATTGAACCATTTCATTGAATTTTTTCGACAACGAAAATATAGCTTTAAGGTAAATAATAAGATCCAAAGTTCAGAAGCATTATATATTATTACGGAAAATAAGTTATAACAAAAACAGCAAGAACAACGAACACAGATCCTCTTTTTTATTTTTTCTTTTTCAAACTTACTTTTGAGGAAATTCTCATTTTCCACAAGAACAACTTACAATGCTAGCGTACAAAGTATAAAACAAAAATTTGCGACATATGTACATCTATAACCTTATCATTGTGAGTTACGTATTTTTTAAGATAATAATCGGTAACCTACGTGATGATACACGAGATAGCAAATAGTACCAAACTTATCCACAACACTAGTTCATAGTCGCATTGCTACTTAAAAAAGCATCCAATTTTTCACATGTTTATTAACTGTATAACACTGGGATCGAAATACATAACAAATTTCATGATTCTTTTTTAAATCCTTACCACCATACAAATATACCGCCGATATTTTGTGTTGACTGGAAGAATTCCGGCAACCTCTCATAGAAGGAATCTGGTGCTATTATCTCATTCGTTGGCTAACAATAGGCTAAAATATAAGGCCCTAAAATCATTCTGTATAATGTCAATAATATTATAAAGCATTTAATATATTATGCAGTTCAAACAATCACGGGTTGTACACGACAGATAGTTTCAAGTACCTACACAAAACTGTAAATGCTGCAGTTTAATTCCACATTTGTATTCCACAACTGTAAATAGTTTTATGGAAATGTTATTGGCTACTTTTACACGTTTCGTTTCGTAAATACAGTTTTGTTCCAATCTTGTTAACATTCATTGAAGTTCGTTAAAGTTAGACTATATGGATTAAATAAGGCCAGCCTACTACAGAGCACAGGCCTTTCATAATGAAATCTTTAATTTCCTAAATTAAAGGCTTTCTAGACATTTACAGTCCGTTACATTACACAGTCCGATTCGAACTCGGCAAGCAGGTGTGCAGAGTTTTCATGAATATTACCAAGTTTTTATTGGTACTATCATGAAACCAAACTATTAGAATCGCACCCATTAACTAAACGATGCTGTGCTCGACTGGTATAAAATAAATGTTTAGATTTTATAAATGACGTTTACAATAAAAATATATTGATATGTAATTCAGTTCTACGCTATGCTCCAAAATAAAATATTTGCTAGTTACGTTTCATAAATTAAGGTCGCGATTTAAAAACCGAATAATAAATAACATACAATCTTTGTACCTACACGTACATATAAGTTAATTCAGTATTTTTCAAGTTTAGTAACTAGTAACATATAATATTTGGGTAAAAAATATAATTTAAAGTGTTTTAAATCCCATTCAATTCATAAAGTAAGTATAACCTTTTGAGGCGAAATAGTCAGTCAACCGAATGACACATTTCCCTTGAGTAGGACATTTAGTAACAAATTTCCCTACTTTGATGTTGCAATGTAATTACATTTTGAGATTAGCTCATCATTAATTATATGAATGTAAACCGCTCTTACTGCCGTCTCTTGCAGACGTTAGTGACTTCACTCAATAATTATAAATATTTTGTAAATATAAAAAAGAGTAATGTAGAAAATTAATTAAAAGTATGATTACATAAACAAAATTAAATTATGTACTTATCTGACAAACAAGCCGACGAAGAAATCGTCTCGCTGGTGGACATCTGTAACACCAAAGGCATCACCGACACGTTGCCGACCACAAAGAGAATACTATAAACTCGACATAAAATTTATTTGAAATCAAAATTCCTTAAACTTTCAGGTGATGTCTAAAAACCACTTCTAACCTTTAAAAATCCTACGAATGTATTTGGAATCAAGAAAACAACAGTTTATAAGTGAAAAACTTACCTCTGCTTTATTTGGATAAGTATAGTATATGCTTATGCTATGGAGTTCTTTTTAATAACGCACATTCCGTTTTCCACGTCCAACTACGGAGCGTTCCTTTCATTTAGCTCTTACTAAGACCGCATACCTTAGTTTATTAATTTATGAGTATAGTTTACAACATGACAGGAAACAAAATATGTATAAAAAGTTTGTACATGGATATTACCTATACTTAATCAGAAATTTCTTCCAATAGGTCAAAATCCTGGCAAACTTGAGATCGTATGATGGTAAAAGAATTTTTCAAATTGGTGTCATTGAAAAATTATGTGTATAGTTGACCTAAAGTAAGGAACTCATTTCTTAATCCATTAATTTATGTACAATTTTACGTGCCTGTGACGTTATACACATAACTGTCGATAAACCATGTCGAATGTCTTCGGGACGTATAATATAATGTGTTGCCCGGGGTGGACGCTAAGCTCGCCATTAATAAGCATTGGGCCAGCGTCGTGGAGTATGCTCACTGTACGTGCGTCACAGTGTTAATACATTGAAGACAATTATGGCTATAGATAGTAGAGTAAGGCAGTATTAACAGGTTCGACGAAGGTACCTAGAGTTCTGTTACAAATGTCTTTACAGAAACCCTTTTCAGAAAACACTTGAACGCTCCAAATTTTCAGAAAACACAAGTGCTAGACTTGAATGAGACTGTAAAAGTTTTTTACTTACATGGGCCCTTAATTTTACGTCTCGCGTCACTGTATTCGCTTTCAAACCCATAAAATTACACATTAGACATGTAAGTACGTGAGTAGGGTTTCATGTCGCAATAATGCGACCGTACTTTCCTGTAGAGTGGAGTTGGACAAATTGGAATATTCATTCATGGCACAAAGGAGCCTTACTCTTTCTGTAATAACAACTGCTAAACTAGCAGGCAGAACACGTGATGGTTATGACATTGTTGTCCGTGACAGAGGTGTCGCCGATGTGCCGTCAACTAAGAAGTAAGCAGTAAACCCGTTGGTAATTCGCTGCCCAGCAATGTAATTGAAACACGAGAAAATTTATGAGTGATATTTTGGATTTCGGATATCCAATGAGATTACAGGACACTTATAAAATTCAGTCTGGCTGTTATAGTCACAGCCGATTGTTTTTGAATGTACAGAACTTGAAAGTTTAAATCTGGTACCCACGTAGTTTTGAATATTGTTGTGTAGGTTAACTTTTCTGCAACGGCTCAGATCAAAATTAATTCAGAAAATAAAATAAAAATCCGGTTCAGTTACAATAAATAACTGTAGAAAATAATTAAAATAAGTAAACAAATGTTTTTTTTTTCATCAATTGTATAAGCAAAATAGCGTGTCTGTGCTTTAAAACTAAAAATCATCACTTCATCTGCTGTTACAGTGATTTGCATGCACATAATAATTATGTAAGCTGGAAATATCCACTAAAATAAATTTGTATATATGTATATGACTGATGTAATTAAATCTGCGATATTTATGTTTTGTAGCCATTACGATACTTGCAATTTTTTTGTGGAAATAGTTATTTTGCTAATCGTGCATGTCTTTCAAACACCTAAATTTGTCTCAATTTTTTTCCCAAAAAAGCACCAATTATCCAGTAATTTTATCATTTGCTATAGACGAAACAGAAGACACTATACTTGAAACAATGCCCACACTACAATCTTAAGCAATCGAAAAACTTGATGAAATCAATTCATAAATTATCTTTTCATTATAATATAACTCGTAGTAATATAATAAATCCATGCTCAAGGAATGCTTTTCTATACAACATTTTTACATCTATATATATAAAAGAAAGTGGTGTTAGTTACACTATTTATAACTCAAGAACGGATGAACCGATTTGGCTGAAAATTGGTGGAGAGGTAGCTTAGAACCAGGAGACCGACATAGGATACTTTTTATCCCGTTCGACCGCGTTTCCGTGAAGTCAGTATAAAACGTGGTATAACAAAAACGCATCTGACATGGAATAACAAAACACAAATGACAGCGAAACGTTATTTTGTCTAAGGTTAAGTATGGTAAAAAATTTGACAATTAGAAAAATGATAGCTAAACGTAATTGATAATATACACTTTGTAAGAAATATATAATCATCAGTAATTTGTATTCTCTTTGAATCATCATCAACAATGCCGCGACCAAGACGATCGAATCTTTCCCGACAAAGCTGTAATGCAAGAAGGATACGAAACATTGCGAATGAAATGACTGAAGAAGCACAAGGAATTGCCCGTGAAGAACGCCGCCTTAGTATGGCTCGACTTCGTGCTTCTCAATCACAAAGCGAGGCAGCCCGTGAAACGGCTCGGTTGGCAATGCGAAATCGTCGAGCGAATAACAGAGATGAAGAAGTAAATAATTTTCGACGCACAAGAAGAAATGATTTGAATCGAGCAGCGTTTCGATATGATTGCAGCACTAATTACTGCTTGCATCCTAGCGTTTGCATTGGGCCAATGGACGTTGTTTGCGAGTATTGTGACGCATTGAAGTTTTCAGGAGGAACTTTCGGATTGTGCGGCCTTAGTGGAAAAATGAATTTGCCATTATTGACTCCGCCACCTGAGCCATTGCATTCATTGCTTTGTGGCGAAACACCAGAAACACGTCATTTTCTTGTAAACAGTCAAAAATACAATGGTTGTTTCCAAATGACTTCCTTTGGGGCAGACATTATCGAAGAACGAGGATTTAATCCGACATTTAAGGTATTTATTTGTTTATTTATGTACTTACATACAATATAGTAGATGAATAAGTTACTATACTTATTCCTACATATTATGTTTGCTGATCATACAAAAAAAAAGTTTATAAATCAGAAATACTGCCTTTGCTTTTTATTTTGTAGATACAAGGACAGATTCACCACCGAATTGGATCATTGCAGCCTCTCGAAGATGCACAGCATAGATTTTTACAAATATACTTCATGGGCAACATGGAAGAACAACTTGATCAACATCAAGAGATAAATGCAGCAATGAAAAGAGCAATTCTTCAAGATCTGCAGCAACTGCTTCACGAACATCATGCGTTGGTCAGGCTGTTCAAGAGTGCTTTGGAACGCATGCCAAATGATGGCTACAAAGAGCAGAAAAACGACCATCTGAAACACACGAACGAACATTTAACGCTCCAACAATAGATGAAGTTGCCATCCTGATTGTTGGTGAAAATTTGGAAAGACGCGATATTGTGCTTTCACGTCCCGGCATGTTCACGGGTCGGAAGACCATCTGCGCTGTTTGTGCTTGCGATGATAATAAAACGAAAAATGTCGTGTATCACAAGGTGCTTAACTGAAGAGTGCAATATATGCGCCAAAATACATGAACAATGAAGAATCATTAAAATACTTGATTTTTTATATTTATATTTCCTAATAAAGAATTGAATAGAATAAAATCAAAATTCTGCTTATTTATTGACACTAAGGCGGAACAGAGTTCGCCGGGTCAGCTAGTAATATGTAAAATTATATATTATTCTTTCTTTTTTACCTTTTTCGCAATTCCTGGCCGACAACACATCAGTTACCATCAGGTGGCTCGTCTGCTCGTCAGCAGCTATTAACATAAAAAAATAATTTCATTAAACATCTCAAAAGTGATCACAAAAATAAAAATCAATATTTACTTTAACATTTAAAAAATAGCGTTCAACTGTTCTCGAGAGGCTGAGATAAATTATCCATTAGAGAACGCATATTGAGATATTTGCCATTCACGAAGATATTCATTCAGATCGTTCTATGGATAAATTATGGGCCCCGTTATGGCACATTAATATCTAATTTATTTCCTTTTTCCTACTGTATAGTTCTTTCCTTTGTGATTTTAATGCAAAAGTGTAATGAGAAATATTCTCTAGAGGAATATTTTATTACGTTTTTATGAGTAATTCATTGCTTAAAAACCATCGAGAGAGCAATTTAAGAATTTTCTTTAAATATGCCTACCTACTGTTTGGATCCAAGTGAAAAGCTTTTATAGTGTGAAGTGCTTCTATAGTATGAATGAATAATGGATTCAGTTATTATAGTGCTCCAGAAGCGGTCCTTCTATATAAGCCGAAAAGCCTTGCTAGCGTTGTATTTTACCACATTATACACTTACACTTATCATAGACACAGATATGTAGGTAAGTGTGTAGGTACTATGTGGCAAAATACAACGCAAGCAAGGTAAGTTAGCTTATATGGAAGGACCGCCTTATCCGTTTAAAGAGTTCTGTTAACCAATTCGTACGGCAGGAGAGGCTACGGCTACTAGGTATGTCGTGCCTACCTTATGATGGGTCCCGAGCTCCAATACATATACATGACACTCACAATACACAAAATGCCAGTCCGGGTTATAGGTGTCTGTGCATTAATATGTCCTTGCAAGAGTCTGTCAAGGTTGTATGGAATACCTCCGGAATCTCACATGATCAACAAGTTCAATGCTTCGTAGTGCTTGTGCTTACAACAAATTATGAACGTATTATTCTGTATAAGAGATGGTTTAAAATAATACCATACCAGGAAGTCCATTAAGGTTAAATAGTAGTCCAAAAACAAATTTATCGTAAATCTTTAAATATTGGTTTTTCAATAAATATTGGATTATTTCAAATATTATGTATCGTGATATATTGTAGTTCCAATTCAAACTCTTAATGAAAAAAATTAACTAGAAAATGGTGAGCTAGATTATAATCATCCGTCAATTATTAGGTATTTAAATATTTTTAACAATGGTGCTTAAAAAAATATATTGTTTTTACTTTCGCAAACTTTACTTATAATTTTAACATAAAAAATATAAATAGATTCAGTTTATTCGAACCGCAATCAAACAATGTATCAATCATGACTTGTTTTAGAACAAAAATTAATAGAGTTTGTAAAACAGAACGCCCTAAAACAAAAAAATAATAATAATGATATTGTTATTAAATTCAATTATGTAAATAATATAGTATGTATGATATTTCTGGTAATGTTTATACTCATTACATCCATACAGAAATACGTATCATATGTATATTTTTTTTATTCTCACAATATAAACATTTTAGTTCATATTTGAAACATACTTTTGACACCAATTATCATATATCATACATAATTTTATAACTTATATTTCTCCAGGTAAGTTTTTATTCGAACATGTAATGTATATTTGTTTGTAAAATTATATTCTTATTGGACATCACTTCTATCTTTAAGAGCTTCAAAATGGACTTCCTTAAAATGCCCATCGAGGACATGGGCAGCTGAAGATGAACAGCGATGCGGAACTGATTTCACCATCTAGCCAGGGGATGAAACCGCATGAATGGGTTCGCTTGCGCGCTAACACTTCCATTCCGTATTATCATTATTCAAATCTCTATCGTTTATACAGTGTAATTCATCATAAGAAATACACAGACATTAAGTACTTTATCACTTAAAACTGTACTTTAAAACATGCTGTGGGTGGGTACTTACAATTATTATAACTATTTTATACAAGAGTACATAAAAAGACCATGAAACAATGCGGGATGTTATTGCAAAATATTTAAATTAATAACCGTTAAAAAGAAACTTCAAAGTTTTTCTATTAAATCTCTATTTAAATGAATTATATTTATTATTTGACAATAACATTTTTTATTTATTTTTCATTATTGATTTTATAGATACCTTATTTTGACATCACATTACTTAATAAACAATTTAATTGTATGTTATCTATACTAATAATTAAATTCTAACTGATCGTTTTCTGTACATGAACGATATATGAGAGAAAACACTATTAGGGGTCTTCATTAACGCAATAGAACACAAAACAATAGTTATTAAAATTTTTGTCTGTTTGTCTAAGAGTTTGTTCCCGCTAATCTTAGAAACGGCTTAACCGATTTCGTTCTGGTTTTCACTAAAAGTTTGTTTCATTGCAATCCGTCCATAAATAAAAAAGTTATTTATTAATTTTAAATAACGTAGGTACTATTTCTCAGTGAAAGGCGTAGTTTATCGAAAGCAGTTTGCTAATCGATAATAAATATACTTAAGTAGTATAAATTAATTTATTGATTGATGAAATTGTAAACTGTTTTTTTTACTCTTATATTTGTTTATATTCAAATGTATTTTGTTATTCTGCAATGTAAGTTATGGGAATAATTAAAAATAGCCAACTACTGATGTATCTGATAATTGCCTATAATATTGCGAAGGCCTGCTTGCATATCACATGTTGCATGTTAATTGTAATAAGTTGAGTGCGATAAATAAACCAGCAACAAAAATAACCTAAAAGTAGAATGCTTCGGTAAACAACTAAAAATATGAGTTATACATCATTCAAAGGTCATTTCGTAAGCAATACGCCATGTTATTCTGGAAAACATGCAGTTAATGATATTCCACAGGTGAATTTGACGGATCAAGACCGATAAGGTAATAAATTATAGCTAAATATGTTTGGATGCTTTCATGTCAAACTAATACGTGGAAAAATGATGTGGGTATCCTTGTGTGGTAATACATAGAGTGTTACACTTGTAAATTAAGATAAAGTAAAGTAAAAGTAACAATTAACGCTCATTTATGTGTACTATTTTTATTGAAGATTATTTTAATCGAGCAGTTGGGTTCCCGAAGCTGACTCAAGATGAACAAGACAGTCGGTTTTCTCGGTTAAGGTCTATAGCCAAGCTTAGTTCCTCCAAGTTCCTAAGTTCGTAAGAACGGGGATCATACACAAAATTCTTAATTGGTAATTGGTCCGTTTACTATGGTAAAGCACCAAATGCGCAGACAAACTACGGGAAGGTAGTCGGCCTATGAAATTTATGTATAACCGAAACATCAGAAGAGTCACCAACGTGTTGCTGGCCTAATTAATGCCTGCGTGTTAACTCTACAAACCAAAAATTTTAATTAATTAAAACATTTCGCGGTCGATTGTCAAACTACACAACTACCCTCGGTTACACAGGAAATTATGATTAAGCTGAATAGTACAGAGAGAGAGTGGTCGCTAGACGTCAAGAGTTGGTCAAAGATGGTGATGTGGCTTACACTCTAAATTGAATTGGAGTAAGCATAGCCCATTTAATAGTGACTCTGCTTTTAGAGCGAGGGTATCGCTTCTCGGCCGGAGCAGATATTTAAGTGACATATAAATGTTTATTTTTGGGTTGAAGAGCTTGTAATATCTCATTTACGTTGTACGAGTATATGCCACCCACTGCAGTAAAAATAACAATGCGGCGATGTGAGTGTTCGAGTATTATATTCCAATAAGTGATCATTTCAGTAAAATATACTAGTATATTTATTAACAACAAAGCGATCTTTGTTGCTCGAATACAAAACAACAAATTATTATAATTTTGTTAGGGCATTTTGCAACAGTATATATTAAAGATATGTCAAGATAAGTCTATTGATAAGAATAACTTTTAATTTTAGGGTATTATCAAATCTGCTAATTAGAGTCGCTCTTATTAATAGTTATTCAGGACCACAATTAACTGAATGATATTGTAGTGTTAGCAGAAACGGAATATATATTCGAAGTGAGTTTAAGACAACCTTAGGGAGTACTTTATTACATCAAATCACGAAATACATCTTCAGTAACATAACATAATACAGCTTTTTTCGTGTGAATTCTAATTAACTGGTGATAGATTTTTAAATTATAGGTATATATTTAGTGACCTCTTAAATCTTTAACCTACGAAAATAAAATTTTGATACTGGTCAGCATTTCATGGAAAACCCTTATTACGGTGATTACACTATAAATTTTATGGAAAGCCATTACTGTAGGCGGACCCGTTTAACGCTATCATATAAAACTCTTACACGTTTATGAGAAACAATACTTATGATGTATTATTTTCTATTAAAAACAAAAGTATGTATAAATTTTTACTATGGAAGAACCCGTCGGGGTGTAAGGGTCTTTATTCATTCGAGTTCAAGCCAGCTCTACTGTTCGGGATGCAACTTTGTGATCAAAACATCAGGCGCTAAATCCCTCCTACTGGAAGTCGCTGGACTTTGCTTAACTCAACTTAATCCCCATGGCGCTAGTGGATTTTTTTTTTTTTTTGCGCCCAGAGATGGTAGTGGGCTACCCTCCGGAAGCGGGGGAGGG
>PDGT01000061.1:1582988-1644788 GCA_003671415.1 Megathymus violae
AACAAATAAGTCGCGGTCGATCGGTTTCGACGGCACAGTAAATACAGTCGAAAAAGTGAAGGACTTACTCGAGAGTATGTCGGAGGGGTCCGTCTGCTACAAGAGCAGTAACGGAAGAGCGCTAGTGGACGGTGGTAGGGCCTTTTACCTGCTCGGCTAGCTACCCCCCTCCTTTTTGATTCAAAGGTAAAATATTGTGTTTCAGGAGCAATGTTGGGGAGGATTTTAATAGTCCATCGTATCTGTCTGCTTGCCACATACAGGGAACAATCTCCCTGGTCGTATTGCAACACCTATAAAATTTGTTAATTGTCTAAAATTTCTTTTTTTCATTTCTCTCTTAACACTCACTTTTTCTATTTAATTTTGATGTTCTGTGTATATATTTTTTATCTTTTCTCTTCCATTTAAGTTTTCAACACAATCATACTCAAAGAAAAGAAGACAAAAAGAAGTATTCAAAAAAACAAGCTTCTTGTATCTATCTTGCTTCAATTGAAAATAGTGATTAAAAAAGGCTTTCCGTAAAATATTATAAGTCAATCGTATACGTAAAAATCATGACATCTTTTTTGATATTTTTTGTGATAGAAGTTTTTTTTCAGTCTGCTCAGTAATAGTGTGAATTAATGATGGGCAATGTGTCTGTGTGTCGCGCGCTTTTGCTAATGGTTTCGATATTGTTAGCCAATGTTTTTTAGTCACATACAATCAGAACTTTAACTTTTAAGCTATTATTTAATATATTATTTATTTAGTCAATTTCTGGTACATGTTAAACTATAAATCTAGTGAAATTGATATGGGGCTGGAATTGTGCTTAAATTATATTTCTGAAATTTTAATGCTCGTGAAATTATTTGTTTGAATTTTAGGAAAATATATTTTTTGGACTTATGTCTGTCTTTTGGTCTATCCTACAACACTTAAAACTCTGAATATATTTACATATTGGCATATTATGGATCAAAATTTATCATACTATCTATTCCGGGAAACAGATCTGTTCTCGCAGAATTTTCCAAAAAGTTCTCTTACTGCATAAACTTTTTAACATCAAGCAACATTATAGAATGACGTCAATCGTGACATTTCGACATAATTTTAACCTTACATACATTTGGCTATTACACATCGCGCTTTTTTGTCTATTCAACAATAGAAATGGGTTTAACTGGCTACACAACCTATATTATGCGTTCTGTATTTTTCTTTCAGATGGCACAAAAATGTTACTTTGGCCTAAATATATAGTTAATTACTTCACGCAAGAAAGAGAGTTAAGAAGTGGACGATAAATTTCATTCACTTTTTTTAAAATAAAAAACTAGCTAGCTTACTTTTACTGCAATGTGGTTGACCTCTTTAACATGTTATATAAATATTAATAATTTTATAAAAATATAAAATTTGTGTTGCGGGCGGAGGTGACTGGGGTACCTGAGTAAATTAAGCCGAGTCGATGTCATTGCGCTTGCTGATTACAATAGCCCCCAACTTAACGTGTCGCAGATAGGGCGTCGAAACTGATCCACAATCCACGCCGGTAGCAAACCCCGCCGCGTGGGGGTGCACTGAGGTCTGGTGCGCCTACAACTTGTTTCACGAGGGGTTATCACAAGGTGTGGTCCCTAGGTGTTTTCAGAACAGATTAGTTCAAACAGCTTTGTGGGGTCTAGTAGAGGTCACGTGGCTTAATGCTTGGGATTGACGTTCAAAGAGACGTTTCGAGAAAAAGAAAGAAAGGTTATATTGACGTCCCCACAAATTAGATGTCCTTTATTAACAGTAACTGATTCACAAGCCGGACGAACCCATATACGAGTATATTCCCTTTCTTCAGTTTATAGGCTTCAATATTCAGTCTTCAGTTTTCTTAAGTTTTCTTCTTTCTTTGAAGCATTTGCTCGACTAATGTATGCCAAGATTTTCCCTCCAATTTCTAATTCATCCCAAAGTGCAAATATTAAAATTATTACTCTTAATATTAACTTTCGCGCAATTCCTTTCCTCAAATTATTTTACACTTCTCTTACTCTAAATTATAAATAAATCTACTAGTTTTAATATTATCTATCCTTATACATTAAAACATGTTATAAAAAATAGACTTTTTTTATGTTAATAGCCGACAAACGAGCAGACGAGCCACCTGATGGTAAGTGGTCACCGTCGCCCATGGACATCAGCAAGACCGAAGGTATCACTGATGCGTTGTCGGCCAGGAAATGAGAAGAAGGTTAGAAAGAGTCAATGAATGTACACATGAAGACTCAAAAAATTACATTATTTACGCATATTTTCTTATATCTAAGGACTATCAATTTTGACAAAATATTCATCGATTCTTACAAAGCAATTTATTTAAATCCCAGGTGATGTATCTTTATCTAATTATTGCAATAGTAAAAATGTTGTTATCCTTTAATTTTTATAAATTTGTTCTATCCTATTCTAACGTATCGGTTCGTATTCGGATCGCACTAAGGGACCTATTACTATCCTGCTCATATGTAAACATATTTCACAAGATATTCTTGTTCATAAGTAATCATATACAGGCCGTTGATATGTTGAACATTTTTAAGGCTCTTTCATGGGTAGATGTGTAAATATTTATAATAAAATTCCATTAAAATTGACAGAATTGTCATATTGTAAATTTAAAACTCACGTCAGAGGCATTCTTATGCGGAAAGGTTATTACAAACTTGATGATTACTTTGAGGATAAGAATGCTTGGACATGAGTTTAATATTAAGCCAATTTAAGTGCGTTCTGTAACTGTGAGTAGGAAAAAGAAACTCCTCAGGAGTTTCTTGCCGCTTCTTCCGAGAGCACTCACGGTAGGGATTTGTAGAAACGATGGCGTAGTTTGACGTTCGAAAAGTGTTTGTAAAAACCAACTTCGAATAAAATATTTTTTCATTTCATTTCATTTCATTATCATCTTAAATGCGTGATATTCAAATTCAAATTCAAAATAATTTAATCAGGTATTCTGTAAATACACTTATGAACGTCATTTTTTGCTTCTAGCAAAGAAATCTCGATGAATAACAAATGTGACATGAAAGTATAAAGAAATAAATTCTATTAAATGTCACACTATAAGGGTAATGTTCTTTTTACAATATTATTACTGCAAACGTTGCTGCAAATAATTATACAAAAGCATTTTTTCTTTTTATTTATTGCATGTATTAAACGTACAAAGTTATTAATGGTTTTAACTAGGTTTTATAATACTTTTAGTCGTAATTTATAGTTTTTTTGCAACTACTTCTGCTAAAAACTTAGTCAGTTAACATGTGCGTCCTATTCTGTGTATAATAATTTCCAAAAGAGAGACAAAGACCTTTGTAAAAGGGTTGTCCCACTTTGCTACAGTCAATAATTGTCCTAATCCATCGAGTCGATAAAATCAAGCGATTATGAGTAAGAAAAAGATTTTTTTTTATCTACTTAAACGACGTACGGATATTCTGACATAGCGACATACGGGTATTCTGACATAACGACATACGGGGATTGTGACATAACGACATACGGGGATTCTGACATAGCGACATACGGGTATTCTGATATAACGACATACGGGGATTCTGACATAACGACTTACGGGGATTCTGACATAGCGACATACGGGTATTCTGACATACGACATACGGGGATTGTGATTTAACGACATAAGGGGATTCTGACATAACAACATACAGGGATTGTGACATAACGACACAAGGGGATTCTGACATAACGACATACGGGGATTCTGACATAGCGGCATACAGGTACTTTGACATAATGACATACGGATATTCTGACATAGCGACATACGGGTATTCTGACATAACGACATATGAGTATTGTGACATAGCGACATACGGGTATTCTGACATAGTGGCATACGAGTCTTCTGGTATAACGACAAACAAATTCTGTTTATTTTTCAAAGATTTAGGTCTGGTAGTGTCAGCAGAAAAGAGTATGGTAATACTTCGTGCATTTTCTTAATTATCTTTTGATACAGTTTTTATTCAGTTTCTGATTTACTTTTCAAAGTTCGTCCCTAAAATTATGTTTATTATCACCAGTCCGTCGTGACATTCACATACTGCTTACAAAATTTACTATAAAATTAAATTAACCACGTTCGAAACAATGACACTAAAGTTCTTTTAGATGGTGGCTGAGTGCTGTACTACCCAGTTGTACATCAACGGATCTCATGCTTGCTACCTACCAATTGCCTTCTGTCAACCTAAAGATACTTCAACGACTCTCGGTTGAAGTGTCGAAGAGCTTGTTACAAAAGTGCTTTTTCACTTTCTTCACCGACACAGCATCTGTGATGCCTTTAGGATTATGATCGGAATCAATTACGTTCAAACGATTGTACAGTCTCTTTAATCGGCATTTGACATAAAAATATTGCGCTAGTATGATTTACAGAATAAAATCTATACGTAAAGTTGTATAAGGTATCTAGCGAAAGTAACCGAGTTGTATTAAAGAAAGTTTATAGGGCAGAGTGAAGCCTGGATGGCAGTAGCACTTTATAAAACTCGGTTGCGACTCCAAGTAAATTGCAGCAATGTAAACTTTATATTAGATGTGAATCCTGTTAATATTCCCTATGTTTTGTACTATCAAACTACTCCTTTACTTATCAGACAACATTACTATGGAACTTCCTCCCAATGTATATAAGGAGGGCACCGTCTAATGACACATTCATAAGATTATTAGTTCGAGAATATTATAATGAAGTTTATAATTGATGTCTAGTTTTGTTAGTTACTCCATCTGAACTACACACTGAAGATAATCTGTAGAAATATTTTTATTATATATGGGTATATTAATCTTATTATTTTTGGTATATATAATTAGTGTGCGTCTGTTCTTTAGTGGTAGAAATTCAACTATAATTACTAAATAATTTTCTATTTTCTACTTGCTTTATCCATAACACAAAAGTTCCTCAATAGTTACCAAACAAAAAAATCGGTTGACAGAGAAGAAAAAGGTATTATTAAGAAAAAAGTATTAAGATAGGTAAATTGTTATGGTTAATTTTAATGGTTTCTTTGTCTTATTTTATTCCCAATTTTCCCATTGTTGTTGGTCTGTCTCAAATGCTAATTATAGATAATTCTACTTAACATTAAGTTCGATTTCGTAAACGTAGTTCTCGGTTCATACAACAAATCATATTTAAATAAAAATATCTTTGCATTTGCGCCTCTGTATGATGTCTTGTTGTCACAATCTTACCTTTCAAATTTATTGAATAAAAAAAGATGAAATTTGGTACATAACTATATAATAGGTGAAATGCCATAATAATTAATGCTAATTTTGGAGGAATAACAAATAACAACTTATGAAATACTTAAAACAAGTTGTTACAACTTTTAAATACTAAGAAAATCGGTCATCCTTATAAGCATAAGCTTTAATTTAAATAAAACAGAAGATAATTCATTCGTTTACAAGGTAAATTAAGCACAAACTTAAGGAATATAAGTTTCTACGAGAAACGGTTAATATTCATAAATAAATTCAACATTCGTACGGACCGAGATTCCAATCCTATTCAGTAATAGTTTTTTTTTTCGATAAAAAAACTATTGATTGCCATTCGTTGATGGTGCATGACACTCTTTCGTCAACTACAATTTAACCTATTAATCGCTCACTCACGCATTGGTCTATTCTTGTATTAACGAAGGCCTAATACAGTTTACTGTATTGTTGTAAGACTAATCATTAATATCTTTCTAACGGCTCCAGAATAGAACGGCTAGCACAAGTAGAAAATTGCCAAAAATTCTTGGTTGTGATATAGCTTAATATCAACCAGCTAATGAGGCATCACCTCCAAAGTCCCAATTGGATAAGGATCTTGGTATACAATTTTATGATTTTGGAACCCTTAACGGATTTTTTAAAGGATTTCTGAAGGATTTTGTGTGAAATATCTCAAGAAAAATTTAATTTAATTATTGTTTTTTTTTCATGGTTCTCCTCGCCTTCTTGAACTAATGTTATAAATATGTCTACCCATCGTATCACTCGATGACAGTTAATTACCCAACCAATACCAAACAAATGTCGAAGTCATCGCATGACTTCCAAAAAATAGCATAGATGTAGTTATGAATAAGTGAATGGGGAACTTCCGTGCCTTTTGAAAGAAAATAAACTAACAAAGTTACGAAACGTCATCGACAAAATTGCTTTCCGACATGAACACAAGAGTGTAACGATTTATCATTGTAAATAATATTGAGTTAATATATCGAGTTGATGTGGTACCGAGTTAACGGATATGCTGCAAGACACGATACAGAACTTTTATTGATAACAAAACATAAAAAAGCATTAAGCAGCCACTCAACATGCAACTAAAAGAGACAATGAAAAGATTGTGAATAAAATTATTAAATTAACAAGAAAAGATAAAAACAGAGATGCTGACAGGCCGCTTCACTTTTCTTTTGCCGCCACGCGATCAGCTCCGCTGCGGAGATCCCGCTGACGCAAAGCCCGGCAAAGTGCTAGCGATGACTGATACTCGCCGTAGCAATCGCTAGTTAGACGCCCTTCCGTTAAGAAAGGTACCGTAGCTGGGGTCGAGCAGTGCCTGGCCGATGGTAGCGAGTGGGGGTATTGCTCATGTAAGATGTCAAAACGATCATCACGTGCCAGAGATACCACTTACTATCGAGTATTGTGAAGAGATGGCATTTCCCAAACACGTAATCTGCGATGTACCAAATGTGTAAGAGCAGTGAGCCACGTAGATAAACTATGCGACGTTCATATGATTCTACGTAGACTATTCATAGTTTTACACGACTGAAAAATTTATCAATGTAAATTCAAATGCTTACACCGGGAAAAGATATTTGAGAACAGTACTATGGATGTCGTAATATTACGTCATAAATACGTTATCTCTGTTATAAGTGGGCAAACGTGGAGAATAGCCATCCGGTAGTTAGTGGTCACTGCCGTCCATTGAAGGATAAGATTTTGAAAAATGAAACAGAAAGAATAAAATATTAAAAGAACTCGGTATATTGTAAAACATTTCAACGTTGTTAGTTCAGTGACTTCAGTGACAATAATCTGTGACAGATGGACAGACGACAATTAAGAACACTCAAAAATAATCAAAAAGTCAACAAAATTCAAAATGAATATCTTGTAAAAAGGAAATTTATTTGAAAATAAAACTCAGTAAGCAAACGCTCGATGCTCAATTTATTAAAAAGATCAATTTTGTAATCGTTTTCCTACGTCGCTTCCCACGCTAATTATTTCAATCGATGGAACTCAACCGTGACCATTTGTGCGGAATGATCTATTGTGATTTACAATTTGGTTTTGGTTGCGTGTTGAAATAAAGTAAGGGTGCAAAACTATGAAAAATTATTTTATATATAATAATTATTTGACTTACTTTGTCAGCAGCTAATATAATTACAAAGTAAAACAGTTTGGAAACGTACAACGCGTGGTTATTATTATTAATGTGTATATTTTATAGACTGATCCGCAAATATACCCATCGTGGGCCGAAAGATCGACAGTTATTGATCGACAAAGTTGAGATTCTTTGTGTTCAGAAGTAAGGTTAAACACTTCTCGTAACAAAATTCCATATTTCCGTATTATTTGGCATTTAGTCACGTTGGATGACTTTTTTTTAGTCTTATGTCTTACGGTATCCTAATGTGGGGTAAATCAGCAGACATTGATTCAATATTTATATTACAGAAAAGAGCAATCAGAGCTATATACAGATTAAAGTCGCGTGAGTCATTAAGAGAAAAATTTAAAGAAATAGGTGTACCCACCGTAGCCAGTCAGTATAGATATAGAAATTTAGTATTTATTCAAAAAAAATTAAATACGTATAAGCAGAAAAGTGATAAACACAGTCATCAAACAAGAAATAGACATAATTTGGTTACATTTCGTCTTCTAAAGGTTCAGCGTTCCTTTATGGGGCTTGGAGTTCGTTTTTTCAATAAGATTCCTAAGTCGTTACGCGAGTTGCCCATTGGAACTTTTAAGCGTCGCATTAAAACACAATTTATAGGCAAAGGATATTATAGTATAGATGAGTACATGGATGACAAGGATGCCTGGGCAAAATTAGTGTCGAAACCAGTTCCGCACAGGTTTAAACTTTTGTAATTACCATATATTGTTTAAAAGATGTGCTGAGGAGTTTCTTTCGCCGTTTCTTCTCCTCATTGTTAAAGCACCTTTTCAAAACAGTGGTAGAAGCAAAAAATGATGTTCATAAGTGTATTTACTGAATACCTATATAATTAAATGATTTTGAATTTGAATATAATTATTGATCCCCATAATAATGGAAAAAGTAAAGCATAAATTATTGGTATTATAAGTACTTATTTAATATATCAACATGTATATTGTGTAAATAACAATTAGTTTAATGTTTTCAAACCTTGATAAGTGAGCTACAGATGTAGACAATGACTATATATTCACTTATTTTGAATTATAAGGATTCATCATCATCCTCCTGCCCTTATTCCAATTTTATTTGGGGTCGGCGCAGCATGTATTTTTCTTCCATACTTCTCTATCAGCCGTCATCTCACTAGTAACTTTCATTCACACAATCCATCCGTCGCTTCTTTGGCCTTCCTCTACCTCTATAGCCATCTACGTTCATACTTAATACCTTCCGTACAACATGCTCTTCATTCCTCCGCATAACATGACCATACCATGATAGCCGGTTTCCGCGTAGCTTTTCGGTTACCGGTGCCACTTTGAGGCTTCCTCTTATGTACTAATTCCTTACTCTATCCATTCGCGTTATACCACACATCCCTCTTAACATTCTCATCTCAGCTGCATGCAGTTGTCTTTCATTCATCCTTTTTGTGGCCCAACATTCTGATCCGTACAAGACAGCGGGCTTGACCATGGTCTTGTAGATAGTTGTAGATTGTTGAATTATAAGGATTGTTTTAATTATATAACATGAGACAAGGCCCTTATAGTGACAGTTAATGGATTATAGGCGATGTCTATGCGACAGAACTACGTGCGGCGCCAGGGAAACCTAATTGGATACATTTAAAACCACTTACTGGAATGTTGCTACAGTTTACGATGCATACTCAACTGCACACATGTTAATAGCCCCTTCTACTGCTAAGTGGATTGCATAATGCATAATAATTGAGACTCGTAACATCTAAGGCAACCATTTATCAACATTAATTCTTTGAGCATGCATTGTTCTAGATTCTATTTCGATACTTGAATTGTTACAATCCGTTATCAACCGCTGCAATTTCTTTCCATTGTCGCAGAGATCTGGGTGATTCTTCACCAAACACAAATATATCGGCCAGGGAAAATTTTACAATGTTGTTTTGCGACCTGTTGTTTTAGAAAACATTTCTACTACCAGTAGTCACTTATGTTTTTAAATCGAGTAGATTATGAATATCTTGATTTGTTGAATTTGAGAGTTTGGGCTCTCAGTACTTGGGCTATTAGCGCTATAGCTTATTAAAGCAGGTAAGTACGTACATACGTC
Source organism: Megathymus violae (assembly GCA_003671415.1). Lineage (NCBI taxonomy): Eukaryota > Metazoa > Arthropoda > Insecta > Lepidoptera > Hesperiidae > Megathymus > Megathymus violae. The sequence continues at coordinate 1,592,590 of PDGT01000061.1, forward strand.
GGTACCGAAGTAGGAATTTGGGGAACGGCGTTTTAATACAATCTGTTATTCGTCCGAATTAAGGCCTATTTCTGATTTTATTTTGCTAGCGAGGAGAAGAGGAGAGTGAATAGGCTTTTATAAGTTGGTGTGATCAAGATCATAGACTTCATCACCACTTTCCATCAGGTGGGGTTGTTGTCAAGCATTAACTTACTTTGTGTAAAAAAAAAGTGAGTAAGTTAGAAGAACAGGAATCTCGGATTTTTTAATGTTTATGACTTAACTGATATTCTGGTAACTACAAGTTCAGAACCTCAAATTCCCATAAATACATTTAGTACTATAAACTACTATACTAAAAACTAGTAGTCTAATGTAATAAGGTTTTGACTTAGATCTTAAACAATACTTTGAGTATAAATTGTTGAGATAAGAGGGAACGTTTCCTTATAACCGCGGCGTCGCGTCGCGTTTTAAAAATAAATCATGATAAAATGTGAGATGTTGGTACTAAGGCAATCAATCTGTAGCGTTTTACCGCGTATCACATCTCGGAGTATGTTTGTAATTCATTTTTATCATGACTTGTATGTAACATGGCTCTGGAGATTCACAAACCATTGCAGTGTTAGTGATTAAGCAGTCAATCATATATGAATAGAAGTGTGGTGTCCTCGTAACTCGATGGATTGTAAATCATTGACCAAGTTGAGCATTTTGAGGCGTGGTCGGTAGTTGAATGGGTGACCGTTAGTGACAAAATTTATTGCGCATTTCTGTGCTTCAGAGGGCACGTAAAGCTGTATTTTATGGTTGTCGTCGTTAAATAGCACACGTTCAGTCAACTGGAAAGCTATCGGGTGATATAAGAAATTTAACGTTGCAATTTTCCAAGAAGCAATGGAGTCGCGTGGTGGTTTTTCGAATGAGCGGAATTCCGTGCCCAACACTGGGATGTTTGTCAGATGAAGTCAGATAACGAAGTGTTAGAATAATGATATTTAAGTCACGCTTTCAGCTCACCTCTGTCTGACCCCGAGACTAACTCGAACTTGGAAATAAACTATAAATTAAAAGTATAAAGGTAAGAAAAAAATTTCAATGAGATTGCGATAAATTCGCAAGGAATCGGTCCAATATCTCTCTGTCACACGACACAAAAATGAGATATTTGAAAAATATCTCGAGTTCAAATACAGGAAATCGTACTTACGTGGGTGATAAGATTTTATTCATATAATGGATTCTGCATACTATATTCGACACGGTATTGACTGTGAGCTTGTGTGTGTTTACACTCACTACGATATATTACGATAAATTGACACACACAAACGTGTGTAGATTGCAACAAAATGACGAAAGTATTTCCGTGCTTAGGAAATTATGCTACGCCGATGGTATTTTATTACGTTTAGATCAAGCTTAACGCATGTGGGACACCATTACAACTTTCGACACATGGGCGACTAACTTCTCCATCCATGCTGAAGCAGCGCAGTAAAATAAATAAATATACTCCAAAGAACAGAAGCCCACCAATTTTAATAGATTAAAATCAAGTCAAATAAAGATCAAATTTCTAAAGAAGTTAATTTAATTGAAACCTAAGGATAAGAGAGAAATAAAATCTCGTTTTGCTTCGAAGGAATGCGATGTTTCAGCGCTATGTGATAGGAGTACAGAAACTTATTGCTTTCACCGAGTAATATAATTCTCAAACTATGTCTCATGAAAAGGTATCAACGCTTTGTATAAAATTAAAATGTAGTTTTTTATACCTTACCTGTCTAGTTTCTGATTATGACATTTATAAAAATTTAAGTTTTTAAAAGGAGGAATATCGGATAGTTTTGAAAAGTTTCGAAATTTACCTGCAATTTCCTTTCACCGGCATCCACGGTTGTCTCGTGTAGAGAATGCCATTAGGTATTAACTCGACCCATTGTATCCCCTTTATGTTAAAATTTGTACAACACAGAATAAATAAATGATTGTTGATACTTCTAAGACAAAATATCCAGACTTGTAGTCTATCTAGTGTGTTGATGTGTTCATACATGTGCGTGGTAGAGAAAGATAATGAATGGGTTTTTATTTGAACACTTTATTTCAACTCTATAATATTAATTTAAGGTGTGGTTGAAAATTTTCCTACTCAAATAGTATTTAACAAAGTATCTCATTCCCTGTTATTAAATTACAGAACAGTTTTTGATGTGGGTTTTCTATTTTCAAAGGCTTCGATTCAACCCAATAATTGCTATCAAAATCAATCGGAGTTAGCCTAGCTTGAAACTTTCTGCATTACGTCATAGTACTTTCATACACAAAAGAAATATTGTATTAATGAGCGAGGATAACTAAAATGTTGTAAACGAAGTCACTAGCAACACCAAGTGGGTACTTGATATATTAGGTTGGGGAGAAAGTCTTTTCGCATTTTTTATGAAAATTCAAAACATTTTTTAATAAAGTTTTTTAAATTTAACTAAAGTATACAAGTACCAGTTTGTTCGATAACTTTTTGCCATCTTGTGGGTAGGGACATGATCCCATTGCTATAGAAATTCAGGGGTTTCTGATCAAAAAACTGCGTCAAGTAGTTTTGACAGTCCTCACGTGATGTTAACCTAACACTGCCTAAAGAATTCTGAAGAGACCGAAACAGGTAGAAATCTGAAGGTGCATGGTCCGCGCTATACGGTGGATGCATCATAATCTCCAAGCCATAGTCTCTTAGTTTTTGCTGAGTCGCCAAATATGTGTGAGGTCTAGTGTTATCATGATGAAAAGTCACACCGCTTTTATTGACTAATTCCGGCCGCTTTCTCTCAACTTCTTGCTTTAGTCTCATCAGTTGTTCGCAGTAGAGTTCAGAATCGATGGTTCTGCCTGGCGGTAACAGCTCATAATGAATGATGCCCTTCCAATCCCACCATACACACAACATCACCTTGTTGCGAGTTAACCCGAGTTTCGCCACAGTCTGTGAAGCCTGACCGGTCTTTGACCACGACCTTTTTCGCACGTTCTTGTCGCACGTGATCCGCTTTTCATCACCAGTTGTCAGCTTCTTCAAAAATGGTTCGGTTTCATTACGTTGTAATAAAGAATCGCAAATGAGGACATGGTTCGTAAGGTTTCTTTCAGTGAGTTCATGTGGCACCCATATATCGCGCTTTTTTGTGTACCCAGCTTTGCCCGAATGCTTCAAAACTGTTTTGTGATCAATTTCCAGTTCTTCAGCTACGTCGTAACTACTGATATGCCGATCTTGCTCTACTTTTTCAAAAATGGCATCCATTTTATCCGTGACAGGGCGACCAGAGCGACGTGCATCTTTGACATTAAAATTTCCGGATTGAAAACGCTCGAACCAATTTTGTGTTTCTCTCACAGACATTGTACTAGGTCCATAAACATTACAAATTTTTTTCGCGACCTGCGTTGCATTTTTGCCTTTTTTGTAGTAAAATTTTAAAACGTAGCGAATTTCTTCATTATACTCACTCATCTTGGCAGTAAGCAAAATAAATGAAAATCACACATTTTCCAAATTTGAATTTGAAATTATCTTTTTTAAAATGTAAACTTTTTATTGATACCAAAACCAGCCAGATGCAAATGGTATAGTCATAGAGATTTTATTACAAGTTCATACATACTAAAATGCGAAAATACTTTCTCCCCAACCTATTAATATGACACGTGTAATAGGTACACATAAACCTCGACAAAACAGGATCAAGGTGTGGATTGATTTTAGTAACATTCCAAAATTAATAATATGAGTGCATAAACCACATTTTAAGATAAAATTGTTATCAATTTGGCAGAAGACCGATAAGATTTTCTTATACCTTTGACTTGACAGAAATGATAATTACTCAACGTAAAAAACATTGAAAGTAAGTAATGAAGTTTACAAACCGGATGCGGAGACGGCTGCACGGTAATTCTGTTATTTTTGGTCAAGTGAGAGTGGATTCGTGTGGTGTTTGGTTCCTTATTGTAAATATATTCGTGATTAAATTTCCATAAATATAACACAACTTCAACTTTACCTAAAACCTTTCGTCACAATGGTTACGAGATAAAATAGACATTTTAAGTGGATGTAACTACTGTACCAAGATAAAATCTTAATATGAGTGACAGTTCTTTAAAGCGATAGCCCGGTTTTATCTATACCAGCGACCATGTACGAAATATCTAGAATAAAGTTCCGTCACATCTACGTAGGGTTGCCACAACTTGTCCCTGTAGGTTGGGACCAGATTACGAGCTACGGTATCCCCTGCCTGTCGTAAGACGTGACTAAAAGGGGACTTCCAGGGTTGCGGGCGATAAGGTTCGAACAGTCCGGCTGGTGACCCTGGGAACGACGCCGGTATGTGTGTGGCTGTGTATCGTCGATAAAATCGGATGGTGGGCGACGGGACATGTTGTCACTCTCGGACAGAGCCCAGGCGGGGCACCGCGCTCAGAGGACTCCAGTTGCGTTCCTATGGAGATCCAGGAGTCCTCTACTTAGCGCTAAGAAAGGTCACCGGGAGGGTATATTTAGTGCGGTAAAAATCCCACATAATCCGGCGTCGCTCCCACGGCACCAGGTACCTTTTGAAAGTTCTCCCTCGAAAACAATAAAAAGGGTTAGCACACCTAAATTTTTCAGCGCCGGACAACCCTTCCAAAAACATTTTTGTGACACTGAATGTTTTTCCCGATCGACTATAAAAAATACTTGGCTTGGTTTGAATTGCTATCAACAAGTTACAACAAGTACAGGGTGTATTTACTGGCCACTTCGAATGTTATTATTATGATATTAACTCCTCGCCCTTAGGTTGTCTGGATGAAATCGTTCTTTAGCGGTAAAGTGCCTTTTGTATAATATGACGTACAAAATTTCCATGACTATAATTATCTTGGTTTACATCTCACTCCTACTACATTCTAAAAATAACATAAAAACTTATTACATTTTTAAAAGTAAGTTATTGCATTATACATTTTTTAAACATAACAATTAACAAATTGATAAATGCCGGACTTACGTAATCGTAATAACAGGGACCTAACTGATGGATGGATGGCCAAAAACTAATCGGTAAGTCTTCCTCCCGGCGTAATAGATATGTAGATTGTTTTCTACAAAAGCGGGAGCTATTAGTTGGCAATCGGAGTGCCATGGTAGTATGAGAATGCGATCCTGTGGCGCGCGACTAAGATGAGGTCGGAATGCTGGGTTTTCTGAGTCGAGTCCCATACACTTGGGCAGGATGTGTAAATGCATTTCCTACCAAAGAAGAAAAAAAATGTTAAAATCCACTGATTGTCCAAATTTAAAACCGTAAAAATGGAATACGGCTATCATCAGACATATTCCAACTACTATATAAATATATGAGTCTAATACTTACCGCCCAGCTTTTGCTATTATTCTGAAATAATAAAATGTAGCACTGGTCGTGGTCTGACCAGGTTTCCCTACTTCTGACCTGTAGAAAACAGCCTTTTGCTGTTCAATTCAGATAGGTCAGAACCGGTGAAGTAACGGCAATTAGGGGAGACCTATGTCGAACACAAGACCTACAGACGTATTTAGTATTTATTGTAATCATGTAGTAGAAGAAAAATTTAAGAACACATGATTCCGACACGATGAAGTAAAAAAAGTGAGACCAAACCAATTTATAACATAATTTTAATTTTATGTTATAGATATTTTACATATCACAAATATTAATATGTATTAATTCATATTAAAATGTATTAAATGGAAACTGTTGAAAGGTTGCAGAACTTCCTTAGATTACTTCGCGCATATACCTACACAAACTCACAAAATTCGCACTCGCTCTTTATTATATTTGTATATATGTACTTAAATAAATATGATACAAATTTATCACCAATGATATTAATTAATCTTTATCCTTGGTACTACGTGTAGAAGATATTTGGTAGCCCACCGATGTGAACGCGAAGAATCCTGAAATGTCAATATTAATGGCTCTTTTATTTATATGAAAATAGCAATTGAATAAGTATTCACTTACGAGTAAATGGATACTTATACCTCATGGACATTTATCATCATTGATTATAGATGTATCGGTATTCGTCACAATCGAAATATAAGTCTCATTCATAATCGTCATTGACCAAAACATATTTCAAAAGAGTAGTTTACCGCTTGTCGATAGATAATAATGAAAACATTTTTGACTTATACGATGACATTGTACAAGTATTTTAGTTGATGTTTATAGCGTAAACTTGGTGAGAATTTATTATTGACAATAGCATAATTTGGCATTTTTATTGTAATGTCAGGACTTGCTGTCGTTGTGTTTGAAACATAATTTAGATCGGGGCAAGGTATATGAGTTTAGAAAAATAATCAGATATAAAATGAAAACATGTTGAGGAAGCCTGCATAGTTCAGAGTTATTCATAACGATCTCAAAGCAGTGTGAAGTTTCTCAAGCTGCGTTTGGCCAGCACCGTGATCATAGACCCGTGGATATTACTCCTTTTATTGAAACGATTCACGGGTCCAGCAATGTGATAGTCGTTATCTGTCTTTATTTAAAAAAAAAGTGGGGTCATCGGTCTGTCTTTCTGAAGACGATAATATCAAAAACTACTGCACTAATTTCCATTACGTTTTTACCAATAGACAGAGTGACTAATAAGAAATGCTTAAGGATATCGAGTAAAATTTATGAAACATCTGAAAACGTAAAGTCACAATCACGTATCAGTATCTGTTTAGTCTTTGATGTATAATGCCTTTAGTGACACACAAAATGGAAATAATTGGCATGTGTTCGTAAATGGAACTAAATGATAAACTGCATCTGCCAATTTCGCTGCGAAATTGTATTAAATTAACTCTAACAGTAAGTAACAAGAGTTCAGAAACTACAACTGTTCACGTCAAGTTTAATATGTACCTGCTGAATGGAATTAAATTACTTTAGATCTTTGAACGCCATTCATTTTGAAGTAATAGAAAGACATTACCGAAAATGTAATTGGTATACATACAATCTAATGTAACTAATGTAACTAATGTAACTTCTCATACTTGTAAACTATTATATCAATTAAGGTCATACAAAGAACTCGCACGGAATGCTGTTGGGATGACGTGCAATGAACTCAAGAGTGTAAAATGTAAAGATTCATTATTTTCCGACATATTTATATAATTAAGCAATCTTTCCGATTTACCATTTCCGATTTTCTACTGATTATATTAGGTATTTTTCCAACGATTAGACCATATTCAAGTATTTAGAACTTTCAGGAAAGAAATATATTTATAATACAGCATTCCTATAAGCAAAAGTGTCCTAGTGGGTGCCAGTGGGACTTAATAGGTTATAGTCAAACATAACAATACATGTTTGATGATTTATGGTATATTAGTTTTACAAATCATCTATGTAGTCATGTTGTTAAATTCAAATTCAAAATCATTTATTCATTTAAGTATTTTGTGTGCCAATATTTTTTTTGCTTCTACCACCGTTTTTTAAAGGTACTTAAAAGTTGGGGAGAAGTAACAATGAAAACACTCCTCGGGACGTCTTTTAAAATAACATATACCGATTATGTAAGTCTTAATCTGCTCGGTTGGAGATCCTGATAGCCGAACAAGGTTCGACGAAGCTCAGGCATACATTTTGTCCATTATGTATGTAATGCATCAATGAATATTTTTATCCGGATGTATATTGTTCGTGATAATCCACCGTCGCCACCGACGACTCAGTGAATTTTCAGTAGGTGGGTGTACAAATGAGTAAGCCAGGCGCGATACCGAAGAGCGAGGGTAGGTGAGACTTCGTAGGTATCATGAATTATAAACTCCGCTTCCGAATGATTCTCCATGCCAAATGAACACCGCTGCCATATGATATGATTGACAAAACTTATAAAATGGGGCAATTTACGAAAATTTAATAAATTTTTGTTTAATATAGTGTAATTTACTCGTTTTATGGTAATAATAAAAATAATTTAAATGATGCTATGTCAACCTACAAACTTGTGGCTGTGACCGCTCCTGGTCTAAGCATTTATAAAAACAATTGTCGTGTCGCGCGGCCGCAAAACTACGTTTAGTACCTCACTATAAGTCTCACAGATGCGCAGATAAGTGGTTGATCGACAATATCTGCCTTAAAACCACATCTCGCAATATCTGAGACATTATCATCGGTTGATGGAGATATCATGATATGATAAAATTGAAGATCAACCTTAGTTTCAATTACTTTTGTCGCAGATCGCAACATAAGCACGAGTGAACAAGCGGTCAAAATGAGTAGTAAGTACCTTTTGAATTACAAAGTGAATTACAAACTTTAAATTATATAACATTAACTAAGCAAAGTAACATTTCGTAGAAAGAATACGTTACTGTTATTTGAAATTATCGTTAATTTTCGAGATTCAAAATTCAAGCTTCTGTTATATGAAATTGTTACGTAATCAGACTCCGAGTTTTATAACTAGCAAATAACTATCCAGTCTATAATTTTCGATTATAAGAAAGCTATACACAAAAATGTATACCTAATTATATCTATAAAGCGACATATTTCTATGAAATTGAAGAAAAAGGGAGTTTTATTAACTTTCTTACGAATAAACCGATTTAACAAAAAGTTTTAGAATTTGTAAAGATTTAACTCTCTAAAGGAAAAGTTATATGGAAAACATATCCAGTGTCACAACTGCGCAGTTATTTTCTATTCTAACAAATTAAACTTCCGGCTGATTCCGCAAATAAGTCATTGCTAAGGTAAAATTTACCGTAAAAATTGCCTTTACGTGTTTATGCAATTTATTGTAGTTAATTTCACCACAACACTAAAGATTATAGCCAACTGAAAAGTCCTGGTATGATTACAGAATAACTGTGCTTCGTTTTTGGGAATTTATTTCCCTTAACTATATTTTAGGCAGCCTCTTAAGATTCAGCTGGACCGCATCAATGGAAGGAATTGCTGACCCCACAGATCCACTTATACTGAAACATAAGATTGCTTGAAATAACATGTTTTACAATATGATTAACAGTATCTACGTTTGATGACCATGTCGATAGAAAACGCACAAAACATATTAAATCTTTCTTTCCAGAAGCCGTATGGCTTTTATGGTTTGTGGCGGCGTTTGCTAGCGCCTCCGCTTTCTCAATTAACTTGAGACAAAATCCGGAGACACTATGCGCTGGTCAGCAGAACTTCCTACGGATAGCCAGCGTCAAGGACTGCGTCCATTACTACCAATGTTACTCAGGAAAAGCTTACCTCATGCAATGCCCTCAGAACACCTGGTTTAATGAAGCGGACCAGGTAAGCACCATTTCATATTAATAGGCAGTGCACGATAATGGAAGACGCGAGTTAGAATCCTGCATGCACATCTAATTTTTGAAATGATGTGCGTATTAAAAATTATTATTCACTTGCTTCGGTAAAGGAAAACATAGTGTGAAATTCTGCATACTTAACAATTCACTGGAATGTTTTTAAGTTATGTTAAGCCTGCATGCAACCTGCTTTTGGTCAGTGCGGCGGACTATAGCTCCTTTTGTTGTAAAAGTCCTTTTGTTGTCCAATGGACCAGTGGAACAATATGGGTTGAAATAATGACTGTCAACTCAGTTACAAAATGACGGAGTGCGTACCAGTAGTTTTATCTGTGAGAGTAACGAGCAGGATGACTATTACAGAAAATAAAAAAAAAAAACTATTCACAGTTTCTGGTAATTTCTAAAAATTGTCCAATTCCATGCCACGATTGGGCTCAAGACTACAATCGGGAAAGTTTTAAAAACAAATATAAATAGTTAATTAAATAAAATTATTTGACAAAATTGTCATGAATTTTTACGTTATAAGGCAATTATAAATGGTAATAAATAAGTATAACAATTTTCAGGTATGTGACTGGTCTCCACTTCCAGAAAGGTGTCGTCTATCAGAATCTGAAGAAGAACCAGATCCAGAACCGGAACCAGAACCCGAGCCTGAACCTGAACCGGATCCAGAACCAGAACCAGAACCAGAGCCTGAGCCTGAACCGGAACCGGAACCAGAACCAGAACCAGAGCCTGAACCGGAACCAGAACCTGAACCGGAACCGGAACCAGAACCAGAGCCTGAACCGGATCCAGAACCAGAGCCTGAACCGGAACCGGAACCAGAACCTGAACCAGAACCGGAACCAGAACCGGAACCAGAACCAGAGCCTGAACCGAAACCAGAACCAGAACCGGAACCAGAACCGAAACCAGACCCGGAACCAGAACTAGAATCGCAACAAGAAACGGAACCAGAACCGGAACCAGAGCCTGAAGGTTCGGGGGAAGATTTAGAAGATTGGGAGGAAGAAGCCTTCATACACGCCCTAAAAAGTCTCAATATTATAAAGGATGTGAATTCTGAAGAAAAAGATGTAAGAATTAGTAGATCTCTTAAGCAGCATGAAGATGAGAGTGATGACGACGGTGTCGCGGAAGAAACTGACGATGAAAATGAGGGTGAAGATAACTCTGAAGACGATAATGAAGAAGATGCTCAAGATGAAAGTAACAACGAGGATGCTAATGAGGAAGAAGATGAAAATGATGAAATTGAAGTTGAAAATAAAAGAAAAAGTATAGGAACTCGCAGATCTATCAAGCAGAATGAAGGTGCGGATGACGACTCGAAGATGATAATGAATTGAATAAGTTTCTCCGTAAACTATTCAGAGGTTTTGCGTAAGATGAGTACTTTTAAAAGCATTCCGTAGGAATGCCGATTTGGAATTCAGTAGTGATGTAGGTAGGTAGGTATATTTTTATTTGATAACGTTAATTTAAGTATTTCGAATTTAATCACTTTGTGCAATTTCGTAAATATGCTGACGTGTGAATGTAATAAATTATGTTGCGAGCATTATTACGTGTTTTCAATTTCACGATATTGTTGTTTTCTCTGTATTTATAATTATCAATCTCAACTCAGCACAGTAACTTAACAATCGGGTCTTAGAACGAACTTAATATTTCATTAAATATCTATTTTAATAAATTCAAAAGTGAGATGGTGTCGCTCGTATTTAATATTCCGAGTGTATTAATGCCGTTTCTTTCCTCATGATTTGAGGTGTATCTGTTTTTTATTTTTATCTATGTTATTAATACTTGAACGGCCAGTGTCCACTTTGAATGGGCACTTTGGCCATCCATGGACAGTAATTATAGATTTTTACTTATGTAGTGTACAGACTATTGCGAAGGTTACTACTTGAACGATATCGATCACACCAATCGCTCTTGATGCTAACACGCGCTCGATGCTCTTCGATACTGCTAGAATCACGTTGATCTGGAGATGTGAGCCATTGTCTGTTGTCAAAATCGTGGCTTAACCTATCGTCTTTGCGATCTAGTCAGCCAGCCAGCCAGCCAGGACTTCGCCGGCTATGAGTAAGCGACCCGCTCCAGAATCGTTGCCCCATTGTTAAAGGAAAAGAAGGCAAAAGAAAAGTTGGCGGTAGTTGTAAAATAGAACAAAAGTTAAAATAAAAGTTAACGGTTTTCCTGTGATCAACAATTGTACTTGTTTTCGTTTTAATGGGCATAAAAAGTTGTTTATGAATTGTAGGCTTAGCAGAAATTAAGCCACGGAACTGAACGACCTCGACATAAAACAGTCGAAGCAATAAGTTGACTCCACTCGGAGGTGTCGTCGGATGGATGGCACCTGGGGCGTCTCATACAGCGAATGAACGCGAGACGTGGGATGTCCGTCCGCTGCTAGATAAAAGTTCTTGTTAGTTGGGTTCGTTGTCGGCGTTAGGTTTCCACCAACTCGAACGCGACAGACGTAGTCGGTCGCAACAGCAGTTGACTACACTCGAGTGTCGTCGGGCAACCCGAGTATGACTCACAACGGACAGTGTGTTCGTCCGCTGCAAGAAACGAATCGGAACTGTAACGTCGCACCTCTTAAGAGACATTTGTCCGGTTTAGTCAGATCGTCTAGCTTGTATAGACAAGGTGAGGTCGTTGGTGGCGTAGGAGGGGATGCTCCTAACATTATCGTATTACTTATGAATACAAAATATAGTACATATCTTTCATTTCATAAACTTCGAAAAGGAAGAAAATACAAATAAAAAGGTTGTGATCAATTTTAGCAATTTATTACATCATTATTATACAAAATAAATCTCAAATACAATAATAATTATAGATATAAGTAACACAACCAAAGCAAAACATTACACGTTGGATTTGAGAGATACGTTTATGTCACGGTAGGCCCGCGTAGGTTCGGCCGTAAATGCATAAAATGTAGGTTATTTACGTTAACTAAGGTATGACTCGACGCTTAATGTTAGTCTCTACTCATTGGCAACCGAAGTACCGCGAACCGGCATCCACATTCAACACACCGCGGGAAAACTTCGCACAGACTATACCGAATTAAGTTAAAAAAATAAACATCTACTACTGCAACGTTACAAGTAACAAAATTACATACTATCGTGCTGAATGACACCGGTGTTCGAGCTTTCAATATTACGATTGTAAACAACATGTCCAATTTCAAGAGAAAAAATCACTAATGTCAATATGATGTGGTCATATGTTCGAGTCGAGTACACTAACGATTAAAATACGATGAAAAACGATTTTCGAATAGCAAATATTTATAAAATTGTAAAATTCCAATCGCTGGTCGCTTATATATTTATATCATACGCATCTATTGGAGAACCAGTTACAAGTCCGTGGTCCACCTAACGCTCAGTATAAAAAATTAGCTAATGAGTAGATTAAGATATGTGATGTGTTAAAATACATAGACGTTACGCGACGGAGGATATATATACAAACATATATATCGGAACACGAACGGTGACAACACCTACCTGCCGCGAGACGTGGGGTCATATCACACAACTTGAAATTTGTATAAATGTCCGTCCGTCACAGGCAGTAACAGCCTACCCTAAAGCGTACATAATAATTACACAAGTACATGTTTGTATACTTAACGATTTACAAACGATATTTCATACTTTTGACCAGATACATTTTTTACCCTACATTGGTTTTACATGCGATATTGTCGGTATTGTAGTTTTAATCGATTTCATAACATCGATTACTTAAAAAAAACTTTATCAATAGTAGCTTTGAAAAAAACAATTCAAAATAAATAAACGTTATCATTGTATCGTCGTGTACAATTGTTTTTTTTTTTAATTAACAAATTTAATTTCCAACATTATCACATCGTAAAATACAAAATATCACCGTTTCATTTATTGCCATTTTGTCATATCCACGCAAGCATTACTAAGAACATCGGAACAGTTTAAAAACAGTCTAAAATACTAGATTACAAATATATCATGTTTACAAACGATAATATTAAACAGGTAGTACAAAAGACGCTGAAAACTGTAGAAATAAGGAGAAAACGAGCGTTAAAAATAATAAATAATGATGATAAAATTTAACGAAACGAAAAAAAAAACAACTATATACAAAATAGCTACAAAATCATGCGTTGGATGCGACAAATAACAAGTATTACCGAAACAATTCCAATAAAACAAATCCTTAGTCAGCTCCACACTACACTACACCCTACAGCGGTTACATGAAAATATCACGTCGACGAATACATTAATTAAATTCCGTTAGTATAAAAAGTTCAGTTCGACAACCGACAATAAGACAGTTCGACAACGCGCGTTTGGTATAAAAAAAAATTTTGTAGCGTGCATCCTTAACATTAAATCTTATCAAATCCCTTCGAAATTGTTCAGTAAAAAAGTACGAAATAGAGCTGCGACTGTAAAAACTATCTAAGAAAAAAAACTATTACGATGCTTCGTTTTGATTGATGTATCACGAAGGGTTGAAGGGGCGCCCCGCACGGCGCGCGAGCGTTGCGATTCGAGGGTCGAATGACATCGTGCACTCTAAAACAGCCCGACGTCTTTCTTCAGGTTGGTCTGCTTCCAAGCCGGCAGCACCGAGAACTCTTCTTTGGTCATGCCGAAAGCCTCCTGAAACATCAACATGTAAATAAATACTTACACATAGCCCTTTAAGAATTCGGAGCCAGTAAATAAAGAATTAAGATGTCTGCAACTGAGGTTTTAGAAATAATTATCTCTGATATAAATATAAGCCCAGGCCGAGAGTCGAAATTTCTTCTAATATAGTCATAATAAGTTTGAGAAAATATTAAATTACATCAGTGAGAAAATTGGAATTTCCTTCGTGGATCTATGATAGATCCCGTTGGAGAGCAACAAAGAACTTAAAAATAACGTAGCATAGTGGAAAATCCAAATTTAAAACATATTTTTACTCGGTCCGAACAGGCGTGTCTCACATGCTAAAACAAACCAAATGATGTAATGTTATGTTTTTCGAGTGGTAAAAGTAAAAAAAAAAAACTTTTTTTTTTACTAAAACTGGATGTCTATGCTGTATTAATTTACAGTATATTACAAATTATTTATACATATTTATTTGTTGTGTATTTTTATTATTATGTCTACTCACTCTACAGTTCGGTGCTAGGAGATCGGAACAGACGAAATCCTAATTACTGCATCTCGCTAACTTCCATCATGGGTACATACCAAAAGATGAGAAGGTGAGATGTAACAACGCCGGAGACGGTGAACGTCCAAAGCTGTCCGTTCTGCATTTCATCCTCCGCGGCTCTCGCGGTGGCGGTCGACAGTGCGTCCGTCAACTGCGGTCGATACGTACCAGGAAGTCGGGCGAGGCGAGGTGCCGCTCGAGGTGGTGCGGGTCCACGTGGTCGGGTAGCGGACGCCGCTGCAGCGCCGCCAGCGGCAGCACCGCGCCGGCGCTGCGCAAACGCGCCAGCTCCGCAGCGCCGCACTCCGCCGCACCGGCCTTATGCCCGTGCTGTACACACCCACGACCGTACGGTGAACGTAAGCGCTATTTATGCTATGTGTATTTACAATTGGGTAGGAAGAATTTGTTTTAGTTCTAGAAGACCAGATATGTTCATAAGATCAACTACAATATTGTTGAAAATTATAAATTTAGTGACCGGCGACTAAAGGTTATATTTTAATTCATTTATTTATTTACATTACATTTCTTGTGCGGATTTGTTAGTTGTATAAGGGTTAGTGGCTAATTTGACTGTTAAATATTCGAAGTTGCCTAACGCAATTATACGGCAACGTTGTACTACAGACATACACAACTGTCCAACTTCTGTGTTTTTTTTGTTCTTTACTTTTTAATATGTTGATTCCAACCATACATAGTAGAAGTATGAAACATATAAAGATCACTATAGCATATTGAATTCTACTTCCCAAACATAGTGCAAAATTCCTATTGGGATAGTGAAAAGACAAGTAATTTCGCTCGTATCTGTGTAAATGTCAGCGGCGTGTGCCGATTGGTACAGATATTTTTATTCATTTGTCATAATTAGTGCATTTTTTAGTACTAATTATAAGAAATGGGCGTTAAGTCATTTGTAAGCCACGGTGAATAAATATCTTTTTTTCTTTATACACAATTTTCAACTCTGCGTCAATCAAATTGAGCTCTGGTCCGTTTCTATTGCACAATTTACAATAACACTAATTAACTATAATCACCCATCACCATACCACTCCCATACAACATGCCAACTCACCGCAATGTTAGCCTCCGCGGCGTCGTCGTGCTCCGCCCACGTGTCGAATAGATCAGTAAAGGCGCGCGGCTCGAGGCCGGCCGCCACGACGCGCACGTCCGGTCGGCCGGGTCGGCCCGCGCGCGCCACGTGCCAGTACGCGTCCGCCGTGCGCAACGCAGCAGCGCGCATCGCCTGCCAGCGGCCCGCGAATGCGCCTACGCCTGAGAATGTTGATGATGATAATTCAATATTAACGTTAAGACAGGGGGATTTTCCTTAATATTGTATTGCCGTTTCAATAATATTGCTGCAAATATTTGAGTCTTTTATGATGATTAATTGCTGGCAAATATAGTTTAATAAAACAACAGAATATAGTCAATTTATAAATATTAACTAACATTGATAAGTGATTGTTAAATGGAAATATAGGTTAAATTATGATAAATAAGAAAAAAAAATGAAATCTTAATATTTCTAACCAAAAATGAACTTCTCCAAACTTCTCCAGCTTTATGCACATAAAGATCATAAAACAACAATTTATTAAATATTTTTGGCAGTAAAATAACAAACAAGTTAATTTAAGTTTTGTCAATGTCCCAATTTACCGGCATTCCTCTCCGCGGGCTCCAACTCGCCGTCCTCCCCGCGCGGCCACCAGCCCTGCCACAACCACAGCACATGCCCGTCGTCAAGTAGGAACAGGGCTGGAACAGACGTCGAGTAATAAACAATAAAATATACATTCACGCACATGAATATCGACCCATATTATACACAACCATTAAAACGAGAGATGTAATAACGGTATAAAAGAGGCCCATCAGAGATTCACCTTCTAGAGACAATTACTAGGAAAAAAAAAATACGGTATAATCAGGATTAGTGCTAGGGCACGGCCCACTCTTTTTACATTAACATATTCCCAGGCGCACCTGTGGCAGACCCGACATTCAACACCACAACATTTACAGTTGACAATATTACCTGGCTGCGAAGCAGAATACAGCTCCTTCTGTTCGAACGGGAACGGGGTGACCAGGCTCTCGTGCCGCAGCGGGGACAGTACCTCGTTGGCTTCGAACTGTCCGCCCAGGTCCGTGAAGTGGAACAGCCTAGGCGTAATGTCAGCGACTTCCACCGCGGGCTTCGTGGCACCCATTATCGAGTTGTACGACTGTTTGTTCGCTACACCCAAAGCTTCATACACCTGGAAATATTCAATATGAAGATTAAGGCCTCAATGGTAACAAAATTAATACAATAATAAGCTGTATTTCGTATAAATAAACAACAGCTTTTTGTGTTAGATGTATATAATGTTTATAATACTAATATTGTGTATCAATTAATAATTAAATTTTATTTTTTCTATTTTCAACCAAGAAGAAAATGATGGAATTCACCGATCATAAGCTCATGATAAGCATTCTAGATACAACACAATGAATAGATACCTCTTTAGGTTCCTCGCCCTCCTTAACCTCAGTGACGTTTACACCGGCTACGTTGTCGCCGAACAGATATTGAGACTTTTTCGCTATCATCTTATTCGCTAGATCCACAGCGATGTTCTTAGTATGCTTTAAACTCCTAGCACCGTGCCACACGTACAGACACGCCCTCTCCGTGTCGGCTAGAATTAACGAGCCTCGGCTCCTCAACTGCCTCACCGAACACGGCACTTGCAAAAGATACGCCTCGTTGGCCAAGTTGCCGCGAGTGACGAACAACCTGTAGCGATTCTTGTCCGTGTCACGTTTGCCTTGGTGGATAACCAGTTTACCTTGAAAGAGGTTGAGAAACGCTGGTGGTTCGTTACCCTGAGCCACCCTCACTTGTGGACCCTTCCCCTTATCCAATTCGACCGTCAACAAGGCTGCGGCGCCCTTCTCGTTTGACGACGCGTCCTTTCCTTGCCAGCAGAAGTACGCACATCGATCTCTGCCCGTCAAATTGTGTTTCGATGGTTTTCCATTCAACTCTCTTCCCGTAACCGTGATTTGGTACTCCCATCTGATTATGTAGCTGTCTCCGGAGAAGAACTCGCAAATCTCCGACTCATCCTCGACCTTTTGATAGTCGTACTCCTGTATCACCCATTTGCATACAGACTTTGTCTTGATGTCGTAGTGTCTCATAGAGTCCTTGTCGTAGTAATGAGTGCCGCGGCCGACGTGAGATCCTTCTAAAATGAGATCTGGATCCTGATACTCGTTCGACCACATCTCCTCCGCATCGCAGGGGGTTATCTCCACGCTGCTCGACTTGCTCTCCTGAGGTTTGATCTTAATAACTCTGCTATAGTCCGGCCAATCGAGGAATTTCTCCTTGAAGAGAATAGTTTCCATGTGCTGCGTCACCTTGGACATTATCGTCCAATCCGGGCGGCTCTTCGACGACTTGACCGGTGCGTTTGAAACGCTCCGAGCGCCTTGAAACTCGGCGGCGTTTAACGGGTTAATGTGACACTCTTCGTAATTGTATCCCTCATCGAACAGCTCTTGAGCCAATTGGGCCGCGCGTCTTCGACTTTCTAGAGGGACGTTTTTACCGTACCAAATGTACATCTCGGAGCCGAAATCGAAAACTATGACCTTGGATTGATTCAACATCGCTATCTTCGGCACTTGACCCCAATACTCCTGGATGGGGACCAGCTCGTCGTCCATGACCTCGTAACACATGTTCGTTTGAACGATACAGGACTCGAATATCTCGTCTTCGTCCGGTGAACCGGTTTCGACTGGCTGATAGTTCTCTATCTCTTCGGTGACGCCGAGGAGAGACCAGAATTGATTCCAATGTTTGTTGGAGTAGTTCTTCAGTTGTTCGTCGATCTTGATGATGCCGGTTGCGTTTTTGCAGCCCAGATCTTTAGTGTTACATATGTGGATCGCGATATCTGTGCTTCGATTCCTGGAATTATATTTTATATAAACATATATATATATATATAAAACTTTTGTACTACATATCAGTGAAATATATTTCCGGCTTTAACCAATTAACGGATCACTGCAGAGAACGGTCTCTTCACGTCATAATGAAGTTTTGAGGCTAATGAAATTGTGTGTGAGAAGACCTGTGCCCAGCTCTGACAAATATTGTCTGTTATAATAAGGATAAATGTAAGACACGTGTCAATAAATAATACAAATGCATCTATTAATAAGCAGCCATTATTAATAAAATACATGTAATCACCTCTCTATTACGTTGGCGTAGAGTCCAATATAGAGGAACACCTGATCAGGAGTGACTAGCAGGAAGCAGTCGCCGCGGTTCACGCTCGCATGCACTGGCTCCACCAGCCTCGTCTGACAATGACAGTAATGTTCTATACTCACAAAAAAATTTTTTGGTGTTACCATAATATTGAAAAGATCATAAAATGAGTTAACGGTTCAATAAAATGAGTTCGATGCACGCCCATATTTCGTGCACTGTATGTGTTTGTTGTCAACATTTGGTTATTATTATTAAATGCAACTATTGCTAAGAAACTCATATAAAACCTTAAGTACTAAAAAGTGTTGAAAAAAGAAATCAAACGAATGTGGATTGTGTATTTGTAGTCTTTAATCTGATCAAACAACTCAACTCAGTCCAGAGCACTGTTTCGGATTTCGGCATAGAATACTTCGAATGCGAATCTTTGAATCGCAAATTTTGAGGCCATCTGAACCTTGGAAATAATCCACCGTGGACCTACCTGCACTCGCCTGCGACCCTTGACCTGCAGCAGCATGAGAGGCTTGGTGCCGTGGCTGGGTACACTGGTGGTAGACGCGCTGCGCAAGGCCACGTTCGAGAAGTCCTCCTTGCTTGCAAGGGCGGCCAAGGCCTCCGCTGCCAGGCCGCAGTTTGCTGTCACTATCAAACGAGATAAGCGATTACAATACTGTACCTTTTAAAAGAATTACTACCTAAAGTTTAATTTGGTCTGACACGATTAGAGTTGTGTCATTATAGTCCTCTTTGCCAACCAAGAAACAGCAGAATTGCGTTCTTACAAGGTACTCAAGAAAGACACAGTGAGAAATGAAATAATATTTTATTCGAAGTTGGTATTTACAAACACTTTTCGAACGTCAAACTACGCCATCGCTTCAACAAATCCATCCTGTGAGTGGTCTCGGAAGAAGAAGCGGCAAGAAACTCCCGAGGAGTTTTTTTTTCCTACTCACAGTTACAGAACGCACTTAAACTGGCTTAATATTAAACTCATGTCCAAGCAGTCTTATCCTGAAAGTAATCATCAAGTTTGTAATAACCTTTCCGCATAAGAACGCCTTTGACGTGAGTTTTAAATTTACAATATGGCATTTCTGTCAATTTTATTGGAATTTTAATATAAGTATTTACACATCTACCCATGAAAGAGCCACCAGTTTTGCTTAGTCTGAAATTTGGAACAATCAGTTTAGCCTTACTCCTAGTATTAATACTGTGAACATTACTCTTCCTAAGAAAACTATGAGAGTATTTTTTAACGTACATAATATTGTCTAAAATATATTGTGATGCTACAGTTAATATATCAATTTCTTTAAAGAGATCTCTAAGGGAATCCCTAGGCCTGAGGTTGTAATTCTCTGTGTAATAGGTAACATTTATAATGAGGTTCCGAGAATTTTAGATATGCGCCGGGTAACATCCCACGAAGCATTTCTTCTGCGTTGGATGTCGTCGTGTTAAGTGTGTACGAAACCAGATGAACTAGTAGACAGTTTTATCAATGTCTCCCGATTGTAGATTTTTAATCAACACACGAAATAATAGAAAGGCTACCGAAAACTGTTATTAATAAGTACCCATATTTTTCGTAGTACGTAATTTTTTTTTCCTGATAATGACAAAGTGGACGCAAAATTTTTTCTCGCACTTATTCAAATACCACTGTTAAGTTTACTGAAATTATATATTACAAATAATAATAAATATTGTTACATGCTACTCGAAAATAAAATATTCATTTATCTTACCTTTCTCCTTGATCAACTGGTCGCGTATGTTAGTCGAGGGTGGGGGCACGTACTCCTCCCGAAGGTCGGTTCGCGCCGCGAGCGCTTTCAATGGGTTTCGAGACGCCACGTGGCGCCGCTCTCGCTTTGCTCTGCGCGCCCAATCGTTCGATAACCTGAAGAGTAAAAATGAATACGAGAGTTTATATATGTTATTACAACCTAAATGAATTCCAATAGCTGGTCTTATAGCAACTATCCTCTCACAACGGGAGGGATTCATATCATAAATCCATCTTGCCTAGTTGCGGATTGACATAGGATTCTTTACGGCGTCAAAACTTCTAATTGAAAAAGAAAAATATCAAACTATTACTTAAGACAACCCGAAAACAGATATTTTAGCCAGTTAAATATTTTATTTAGTAAAACAAACTACGTAGATAAATAGAAACACAAAAAAAAATCACGGTCGATTCCACAAGGTGGATGGTAATTAGCCTGTTAAGTGAGAAACCTTCACACCGTGTACCTTCCGCATCAAGCCACCGTATATATTTATAGTAATATAAATCTAAAGAAAGAAAGATGTAGTATATATTAATTTAAATGCACTTACAACTGCCTAGAACCACTGTCGATGGCGTCCAAGTCGACGTCCACGTTGTCCACCGGTGCTCGCTCCTGCTGCTCCAGTGCGGGCGTGAAAAACGCTTGAAAGGTTTCGTCGTCAGCGCGCGGCACCCTCACCGGGCAACCGGACTTCTCCGCGCCAGGGGACATTTCCTCGTCTGTGACATCACAAACAATTATTGTTATTCATTAGCTGTTGATTTGGTGATTCGGTTCAGTTGTAACGTGTTTTGTATTCCTTTTTGACTCAGTGCCCCCTTCGCTGTAACATTTCTCTAGGTCCATACCACGCTTACACTGAACGATAGTCACGCAACTTGTTTCTACCATTAATTACATGAAATCCGACTGTCAAACTCTATTAGTACCTTAGCTGTCATGAACAAAATGTATTAAAATTAAACGAAATGCTTGAGAAGACCCAAAGCAGAGATTGCTTGCCAGTAAAAGTTAATATTTTTTGCAATATTGTAAACATATACAATCCAAACATTCGAATTGTTATTCGCAAATGTTGTAACGTGAGATAGTGACATTCGGCTGACGACGACGGGTGTCATACGTGTGCGTTGCGTTTACGTTGATCGAACGCTTACTACGCTGGAGACACGCTAGTATGTATGGATATTTAGCTGTAAGTTTTCTTCGGTAATTACTCACTCTCATCGAGCCTGCTTATGCTCTCACTGACAGAGTGGCTACGTTTGAAGGACTCCCTGTCCTGCCGTAGAGTCTCCTTCGGCTTGCTGTCGACCACCGCGCTCATCACCGCGCAAGAAGCAGACCGGAGTGGACCGGCCGCGAAGCCATTCGTGGGTGACGTAGGCTGTTTGCGAGATCTGTAAAAAAAGCATGGTTTAGCAAACTGTTCGTTAGTCAAATCATGCCCGTAATTACTGCCACGCACTATTTGACGTTATACTCAATTGCGCCGGTGGCAAGTTTTTTATCTAACTGAGGTCTTTCAATTGATCAGAGCTGTCAAAAATTTTCCGAAAAACTCTACAGTGCATGGAGCTCGTGGTTCGGTCCTTTGATAATATTAATTTTTTTCGTGTTTAAATTATAATCGTGTTGTACTGAACGAAAATACAAGTAATTGCTGTTGGCTAAACGTAGCAATTACTCCATCCAATCTCAGTGGAAACTGATAGACTCAAAGGTAGATGAGATCCACTGCACGTCAGTTAAATCAAACTTGGCAGATATAAAATCACTTCTTGCAAGAAAATGCTAAGCAACGTGCGAGATTATGTGCTAATTGCCATTTTGACTTTTAAACTACGCTTTCAGCTACTTTTGAATGTCATTTTGTTAAAAGAATTTGGGTCTGTTGCCTAGGAAACTCGCCTGAACTTGTTCGGCGGTGGCACTGCGGGTGTGACGACTGGAGAGGCGCTGAGCGGCGTTGTGACCGGCGGCGGCGTCAAGGGCGGAGTCCCAGTTGTCACCTTGTCCCGCTCTAATCTTCCTGCCACCGTGAACATCGACGCGTCGCTTTGTGGCACGCGTTTTCGCCATCCCTGCAAGATGAAGAATAAAAATCATTAAAGACTTAGACACTTGACTGTTGAGAATTTATATGACGGTTTAGAATTTCAGACGACATCTTGTGGTGAATAACCGTAGGCAATTTTCTGATGGTAAGATAATATCACTGATCTCGCACTACAAATAGACACCAAATAACGCTTATAGAGCACAGAGCAAAATTGACTCTTGCATACGAAACTATTACGTCATCAGTCCTGATTAGACTTTCCAACATAATCTTTATCATGTTGTCTGCGTACTATTTTGTATTTGAATACAATTGATGACCCCATAGCCCAGCTGCATGCTGACGAGGGGTCCCGGGCTCGATTCCCGGCCGGGGCAGACGTTTATGTGACAGACAAATGTTTGTTCTCGGGTCGTGGGTGTTAGTGATATGATATTTGTGTAAGTCAATGCCACCCGCAACACAGGGAATTCTTGTGCGGGAGTGTGATTGTGTGAACGTAAAAAAAATCAATAATTTCATATAAAGGGATTCTATTTCGAATGAAGAATGCAGGTTGTTACCCTCTAGCTAAGAGTGTTTTTTGTTTTGTCTGTAGAATGTATGCAATTTAGATGTTTTGCGAATAGGAAAAAATTCGAATGAACCGAAACTAATGATCATATAACGTGACTTACTATTTGCGAATGAGACGTCCTGTCTCATAACCATTGATCCAATGACAATGATGGTAATATTGTTAGTAATATGATGGTAATAATGTTGACTAATAATAACGAACTTGGTTATGTTGGTATTTTTACAACTTGTATGCAAGAGAGATAGCGTTGAATAAAAAAATATAAATATCTATGTAATTATTTTACACTGAATTGACAAATCAAACAAAGAGCCATTTATACAATACAATTTATTTTCTCATCAAATTCCACAGCATAACATGTCAAAATGTACAGTCACAATATTCGTGCTACTGACATAAGCATATACATATATTTCGTGTTACTGATCTGATATGAAATGTAACTTCGCTCATATACAAGCTCTTTTGTTTAAGTTTGTGTTTGCTGCGTTATTAAAAAAAAGTTTATGAGATGTCACGTCTCACATTGGTGATATTTAAGAATGGGATATAGTTATTGCGAGCAATATACTAACCCAAAGACTAGTCTAATTATTTATACCTACCCCAAAGATTTTCATATTTGTTAAGGCATAAAAATACTTTAAAAAAAAAGGCTTTCCTTTTTTTTTCGTTTTATAGGTGAGTGAATGTTTGGTTAACCGATTGACTAAATGTTTTAAGTATTTTAAAAAAATAAATGTTTCGTTTTATTTCGAACTAGCCAAGATTACAATACTAATATATAAATATAAAATATTCAATACAACATTCGTCTGCGGACCGCAAATTAGAATGTTGCTGCAAATACGAGTACATGGAATTGCATTAAACATTTTGCGGTCACTGACTCACTTCGGTTAAGGGTCGAATTACTCATTTTATGTACTTTGTTAACAAACAACCGTCCGATTTATGCATAATTTTAAAATCATTTACAAATAAGGAAGGAAAGTACTTAATTATCAGCTCAAACTAAAGTTCAATTTACAACAGTGTTACGAAGGTTCAGCGGAAAACAATAGCAGCCATAAAAACCAGGTACTCATAAAAACTACCTCGAACACATAAGTTGAATCTCCCTTTTATATCTTGCGCAACATGGGTGAATAACGCGTACATTATTACCTGGTTCATGTATTCATCGTTTTACAAGGATATTGATGTCAAAGACAGAAAATTCTGGATGGCCTGGAAATTTATATAAATAGCGAGAAGAATCCCTCACGGGTCATTTGGATCTCGAACACAAAAGCGAAGGGTTCTCTCTACGAAACGAAATAACTACGTGTGAAGTGCAATAAAGTTGCTGCGAAACAATTTGACGTTATTCGAACCCATGTTTCCTGATACGTAGCAGTAGACTTGGTAGAAAAGAATACAACCTTGATATTTTTATCATATTTAACAATAATTCATTACATTATATTTATTTCTTTAAAATATACACCTGCTGACAGCTCGGTGTAATCAGTTCAGTACCAATATGCTTATGTCGAAAGACTCTCCTCTATAGTAACTTAATACATATCTTTCAATGTATATGTACCTATGTGCGATGTGCTTCTGTGTAGGTATGTCATATATATTTAAATGATGTAAGACGGATTCAATATACGTAATATGTAGGTATAAAATAGGTACATTTTATAGGTAACATGTTTTTTGAATTATTTTCAAATTGTAATCTGTTTGGAATTCAGTCTGAAATCACCCTAATTGAACAGTTTCTCTGAAATACTAATCACGCTGTACAACATTTGAAAAGAGCATAAATTGATTTGTATTATTATTATTGTTAAAAATAGGTACAGAACTCATATCGTCTCAACTGTAATTTATTTACACGGTTAATCATCCACCCCATCTAGGCGTTTAAATTATAAAAAAAATTCACACGTATTAATAACCGATCACAATAAAATGTTTTATAAACTATGAAACGGTATTCGCGCTAAATCGCCATTTTAATATTATACATTACTTATACACGACCTGGTAGCTCAGTTGGTGACCCTGCCTGACTAGAGACGGATTCCCGGTCCCGGGTTCAATTCTCGACATGTAGTTATTCATGTAAACAAAGGGTATTCTGGTGCAAGGTTGTGACTGTGTGATCGTTTTTATTAATTTTAAAACTATAATAATATTACGGTTTTCTAGTCAATACGAGCCCGTTTTGCTGAATAAAGGACGCACGTTTGATTTGTCTCCTATGTCACACGAATATAAATCTTCATTGAACACACGACAACCTTCCGAAAGGAATTATCTTAAACGTACAAACCGTATCAAAATTGCAAGAAATGCATAAGAAAGACAAAGCGACTTTGTATTTCAATGTATACATATGCAAACTAGTAATTGACATCGACGTGACGAAATCAATCCATTTTAGATTTTAGATCTATAATAATATCTAAAATCTAAATATATATAGATATATTTAGATTTTGTGTTTAGATTTTAGATCCATATTTAGATTAGTATTCTATGTGTAAACCAACCTCAAAATAAATATGGTCCTAATTTCCGTAGGGCCGAACAATAAATTATTATTATAATCATTTAATAATTTAAATACGGAACACTTTAAGCTTACAATACTGAACTATGTTACGAAAAGGCAATTAAAGGTCTTAAAATAATCTGCAGGATTTGTTGCTACTAGGTCAGCCAATAGTATTTTACTTATTGAGATAACTTGTGCAATGGAAGTATGATGTGTGGAATACGTGATCGTAGGATTGCAGTAATACGTAACCTTGGCTTCCACGTGTTGGTCATGCTCACAACTTGTGTGCCCCTATATATTGGGTTTGTTGAGCAATTTGTGGAAAGTGTATCGTTAATTTATTAATTTATACGAACCACCAACAGATTACATGAGATGAAAGTTTACAGTGAAGAATCTTAAGTTTTAAGATTGGTATATATAATCGTAATTACAGGTAGTCACAGAATGAAAATATGAATGTATATATATATAATATTACATATTTTTATATATATTTTTTTAGGGTTCAGAATTCGTCAAAATACCTGCGCTGCTGTCTCCAACTTGTTCCGTCGGTCAGCTAGGATGTTGGATGCCAGTTCAGTTTCGTCTATGTGCACTTTTTTCTTATCATCTACCGTCGAGTTCAGCGATTCCTGTAACAATGAAATATACATATTTTTAAGTCAGAGAATGTAACTGGTTACAAATGAACGGTAATACGGTAATTCAAAGCCACTTCAGCCGATGTCTATTAAAATCATTTCCTTAGAATATTGATATTTTTTAATGTGTAAATTATTCAACTTATCAATTTACCTAAACGGATCTAAGCTATCTATCAAAGCCGGTGGTATAACTTGATATTGATAAAGTTCGTTTGGAAGTAAGATAAACAAGAAGAGATTGTTTTAGAAATACAATATTTGTGTAAAAGTAAACTGGTTTTGGAGTAACATTTGCATATCGCCTAAAATTGTTCTGTGAATTTGTTAATTTAAAATAAAGTAGGCTGAAATGTGGTTTGCCTTTTTTGAATAATACTACAATATTAAAAAATACTTTTAAACCGACACACTGGTGATTGTCGCACTAGTTTAACTATAACACAACAAATATTACCTACTTCCGGAGGGACTTCGAAGTAAAATATTTATATAATATCCTTTAAATATTATCGATTCGTAATTTTATTATCTGCATATATGAGCACAATAGAGATGTGTTTGATAAGCTCTATGATTTATCTGAAATCACGTTATACTTTTTTGTGAGAAATTATTTAATCTTGTGTGTTACGCCGGTACACTGACACGGTTTACGATAATAGTGTGAAAGATTACAATCAATGCCATCTTCCTTTCTTGTGTGTAATATAAGCTTCTATTGTTACGTGTTGGCTTGAGTGCAACTTAAACGACCCTTAGGAAATAATTATGAAAATAAAAATGGGTTCATTCTCAAACACATCTGTTACTTATAAAAGGATTCTTTGAGGACAATTTAAACGGTGAAAAGGATACATCAAGAAAAAATTAATCGTGTAAATAGACAGACAAAAAATATGCTTAGCCTTTCATCAAATATGTGATTGTTGATGGTGGGTACAAAAAGTGGAATTAAGAACTTGTTATGATAATTAAACGTTACTCGTACATTTAACAATGGATAAATGGACGGTGATATAAATTAAATAGGTAGCTCTTATTGGTAATAAGTTTATAAAATTTGTAAAAAATACACATGCCTGATTATTGTCGACTGTGACAATATCAAACTTCTTAAAAACTGGTTTCAATCCATCAGTATTTTTAGTTTTTAACTTCAACTCTCCTATAACTGATCCGAAATTAAGTCCACTTGGTAATCCTGATTGCTTCTTAAGTCTTCTTAACAATAAAGGATTGTTTTCCGATGTTCCATTTAATTCAATACACTCCGGATCATCTGCAGTAATTTTATTCACAGTCTGTTTCAATTCTGTGTTTTCAATCTCTCTGTCTTCTTTTATCGTAGAATATTCTACATCAGGAATTTTATTATTTATTTTGGTTTCATGTTGTGTGCCAAGATCTTGAGTTGTTGGCAATTCGACAGATTTATCTAGTGACAAATTTTGTATGATAGACTGCAGTTTGTCATCATTCAAAATTGTCTTTTCTAGGAATTCGGTGAATCTTTCTTTCGGTGGACTATCCCGTTTATTGTTAAAATTTTCAATACCAATATGTTGTTCTGCTTTTGACAATATGCTCTTTTTATTTTCAATATCGTTTTCTAATACAACTTCCAATTTTTCTTCTAAAGTTTCAATTAATGGAGAAAGTTTTATCGACTTCTTAATATTTTTCTCTGAATTCTCTATAATATCCTTCAATATATCACTACGGTCAATTAAAGTATCTTGCGTAGGCGACACAAGTTTGTTCTCAGCAGACCTATCTTCATATTCTTTGTTTTTATTTAAATTCACTGATGTATTTTGCACTTGCTTTTTGCCTCTCAAAAATTTCCATATTAAAAATATAAGGGTGAAGAAACCAATAATCACTTCGTACATCATTTTGGCTTTTTTATTTAATCACATCACTGACTAGAATAAGTTCACTCTCAAATCAACGCTTACTATTTGAAACGAAGCAGAAATGGTTTTCAAACTATTAAGAAACATACTTGTTTACGTTCGCGATGTGTTCACAACTGGTAATAAATAAAACATGCGATAGTGAGACGTAAGAACAATACAAAGTGAGCGATTATTTGACGACAGAAGATAAGATTCGCGAAAATGTGGATTTGACTTTATCACGGAGATTATACAAAACGACTGCGACGGAGGATTGACAAACGCGAACTAAGATCGCTCTCGTTATTGTAAGCTAGACCAAACGGTGTGGACACAACATTGGTGACTCAGCCATAGATCCTACTGCGTCGGTGAACATTATCAACATCAGCGGTAATATATGACGCATCACACATGATGTGAGAACAAAGTTGTAGGTGCGCCGAAACCAGTAGTAAGTTGTTTAGAGTGTGTTGAGTGTTTAACACAACCTTGAATGTCCATTGAATGCGGCATATGACCCTACACGAGGTCACACGAAAACCAAATCAAAAACTATTCTATTTAATATAATAGTAAATACATCGAAAGGGACGACGCAGAGAAGAGAAAATATTTGTATAAATAGGCAAGTCATTGCAACAGGAGATAACAAGGTTGCAACCAGATTCCGACTGCGTATACCGCAGACAATGGAAACTGCAGATATAATATTATTGTAATGAAATGTAATACGAGATCGATTCTCAATGTTAACTGGTTACGTTGGTTAAGGTATTGAATATTTATACTATGTACGACAATGTCAGTGGTAAAAGGGCAAGTTTTGGATAATTACTGAATTTCCTTCATTTACGCCCTTCCTTTAAACTTGTATCTTATGAGCTCTAGCAAATATGCAGGTATGTACTCGCAAAATCTGAAAATTTTTTTTGCAATACAAACAGAACATGTAGAACATGCTAATGACTGTCAGAGTGTTCATACCTACATATATTATACATTGTAACAGACATCGAACGGATAGTAATATTTTATACAGCAATGCTGGCGTACAGCAAGCGGATGATTTGATGGTAGATGATAGCACGAAGAGAGTAACAACAGTTATTTTAGTGCTACTGAAAGAGAAATCTTTATGCAAATGCTGAATTACCATTAAAGAACTTTTTCATTATACATTAACTTATTGCTTTAACACGGTTACAATGACAGCATAATATTTTTAAGTATATTGACAGACACAAACAAGGAAAAAGATATACAGGCGGTTTTCCTCACATTCAGACGTTACTTATAAGTAAACCTGTCCTTAACTTAAGCGGTTTAGAGAAAATTTGCCGCCTAAAATTTAATTTAATTTCAGAATACATATAACTTGTATCTATTAATAATAATTGTAAGGAGATCCTGTTTGAAATAGTTTTGCACCACCTTATAAATTTGGCCAATATTCCAATTCAGTTCACTTCGATTTTCATCTTATCGTTTTTTGTGAGCTGGTCAAGGAGATTATGTTTCATTCAAAATTCATTATTACCTTAGGGTTCCTCCCAAAAAATTTGATTTTAATATGAAGGATGGAGTTGCAAAGCAAGAAGTAAGGACTAATGCGAAGAATAACCTCGTAAAGTAGGCAAGTAATTATGGGTTGTAGCAAAGTACACTAAAACTATCTAATGTAGGTACTTAACTTAACTATAATATATATATTTATTATAATTAAGGACATTATAGATACAAGAATTGTACAGTTTTAGAAGGATCAATAGACGTAAGTAGATAAGCGAGTTTGAATTCATTACAAACATTTAACATACACGAGTTTGTGGATAACGATACCGTGACCTCAGGTACAGCGTCAATAATTTCCAATTAAACTCATAAATATCAATCAACATTAAATGTTATGGCATTCTCTGATAGTATGATGCAGTTCGTAAAAACAACAGTATGTTTGTATCGATCAACTTTATACCAAAAGGTATTACTAATATATATGAAATTAAATAGAATGTGTGTAAAATCCATACAAAATGTTAACTTTATTCACAAAGTAGGTACGAGATTTTGAGACAATTATTGTTGGTAATTATTTTAAGAAAACCATATTTTTACGCTTAAAACCTAGTTTTATCACTTGGTGCTATAGTGTAATGATTTCAAATTTTACACCCTACCATTAAAGTGTCAAGACATATTTATTAATAATGTCCAGAAATAAATTTCGCTGTAACATTAATAAAGAACAAAATATTCGTATACAAAAATGAAGGTAAAAATTTTCACAATCCGTACCATACCGTACCGTACCGTACATGATACTGAAAACCTATTTAATTTAAGTTTCATTTAATTCATCCGATTGATTGAATGGTGCCGATTTGTATTAAATATTTCACCGCAAATAGTGAATTATAAAACGTCATCAAAAACGTAGAGAAAGGGCCTAGAGAGAAATTCTGAATGACATTGTTTCAATGAAATTGCAATCCATCATTTCAAGGGGTGATCCCACGAGATATTTGAATCAAGCGATCGAAGAGGAACGTAGCCAAGAGAATGACCTATTTATTAATATCTATTTAGATACTATGACCCCGTTATAAATACCGCAACTGTTCACAGTTCAAATTATGCAAACAACAGTTACCAATAAGTGCGATAACAATTTAAACTATAAACAATTTGTATAATTAATCCTGTAACCAAAGAAGGAGCGTATTTAAGTCTTTATAAAAGGTATGGAATAGGGCAATGTTCACTGCATACAAATTATATGAATAGTAAGTAACCTTAGTATTAGAAACTCTCGTCCCCGTTGTTTATTGGTCCAACAATGCCTTGTAACTGATATGTGTTAGGTTAAAGAGTCTAAGTAAGAGAATACAATTTCAATGTATAAATTACGAATATCATCATAACATGAATACTTCGTTTACAGAAAAACTGATCTTCAAACACAATCATTACACAACAAAATAAAATAAGCACCTATAATTATCTCACCAATAATATAACGCAATATAATGAAATAAAAATTTTAAAAACTTTACTCAGAGAAGAAGTTAAAATCCCAAAATGGAAACAATTCTAGCTGGTATTTTCTCAAACACGTCTATAATTAGAGATGATAGCGGGCGATTAACCTGTGATAAGGTACGATAGCAATTCGCTCAAGAACATCATATGGACAGACGCACAACAGAATTAAACTCGAGAGTAAACACAACCATTAATCTCAATTGAGGAGTGAAGTATACAGTACAGGAATCGAAACGCTTGCATCCAATGAATCATCATCGTAAAAGCTTGCGAGAGTCAACAAGGAATAAAGCCTTAAAGAGTGACGCGCATTGAAGTAAACCAAAAGCTCCACCATGTATAAGAACGTACAATAAAAAAACACCAATCACAATTAATTTCACAGCCGACACTTGTAGATCCCAATAGGTCACTCACGTCTTTGTGAAAGCGAAGTTTTAATTTTGCGTTCGGAGGCAGATTCATGTATTAGTGTCTCCGCGGACGGCGCGCGCGCACATGACCCGGCCGTCAAAACAACTGAGCGGCGAGCGAAGTGCCAACCAGTCTGACCGACCGGATGGGTCATTGTCGAGTGCGTGCAACACAAATACCACTTTTGGTAAAACGATATGCGCTATCATTAACTTGGACCGTTGTTTATTGTACCGATCGAAAATAACAGGTTTTACACAACAATTAACTCGTTAGTAATAAAACTGGTTTTGTAGAAAATAATAATTGTGAGAACACTAAAAATGAGTTAATAATATGAAATGATTTATCAATCGAGCTGTATCCATCTTATCATTTTCAATACGTAGTTAAAAGGATTCGAAACTTGGAATACAAAAACACCACTCATAGAATGTAGTAAAGCAGAGATTCCAATTCCACTTAAAGACCTTGGTTCTGCCTAAATGTATTTCTTTACAACCCAGACTTCTAAGTAAAACAAAGATTAGAGCTTTCCTGAACTTGGTGCAGTGACCAATGACTAGTTAGTTGGCATATGCATGCAACTTGCAGTTACCTGAACATTCTTGGTATTTCTACCGTGGAAACATATCGATTCTCAATCAAAAAGTTATCCTTAAGTTCGCGATATTAATATACCACCGAACTCGATCCTCAAGACTACATGACAAATCATTTAAAGGAACGTACACTTTTTGTCTCTGTACATGTCCATTGTTAATTTCTGCAATGGTTACATAAATTAAGTGAATTATATGCTCATAAAAAATAGTCTAAGAAATTGTAAGAAAATATTTTGCTTGATTTGCCCTTTAAGTGAATTAAGATGTCATGATACTTTCCTTTTAACAGCGGCAACTTATTACGATTCACACAAATTATAGTTTATGCGCCGCATTTGTTAAAATTCAAGATCACTGTTATTATGCAAATAAACGGCTAGTAATTGATGTGTTCTTGAGTAACTTATAGACTGTGCTAGCAGCATGCATCATATAACTTGACCTTTTAAAATAGCGCAATACCCAGCAAGCGATGGTAAAACTTTACACAACAATAAACCATAGTTTTAATGTAAAACAATAACAAATTAAAAGTAATAATTTGAAAAGCAAGCTTTATAAACTTATCAATTAATCAACGCTGCGGGTTCTGCAAATCCTTTTGAAAGATTATTTATAAAGTCTTTAGATTCATATTTTAATAATGACTAAATTTCACTATTGATTTATTTAAACACGTAATTCATACAAGTGTAATTAATATATCGGTATGGTTGAAACGTACAACAGATGTAATTATAAATAAAATCGCATCAGCTAACGAACGTCCTTCATATTAAAAATGTGCGCAATATTTTTGCAAGAGAAATATGCTCTTCCGTTTCAAGCCGGAACACGCAGTAATTAATAATTGATACGAAATAGGTCACAGATATTGGTTTTTCAAATACCATTCGTTAAACGTATTCGAAA
Source organism: Megathymus violae (assembly GCA_003671415.1). NCBI lineage: Eukaryota > Metazoa > Arthropoda > Insecta > Lepidoptera > Hesperiidae > Megathymus > Megathymus violae. Next base: position 1,626,056 of record PDGT01000061.1, read on the forward strand.
TAAATTCTCGAAATCAGTGACACAATCAAGATGGTTCGATATAAATTTCTAACTGGATATTCGGATCAAATTCAAACGAAGACATAAGTAATTATAATTTGTTACGCTCTTTTAACGAGAATTAAATGCGTTCTCATTCTTTCGACGTATTAATAATTTAAATAAGCGTCAAGAAGTGTGTCGTAATTACACTAAACACAAAAAAATAATAATTAGAAAGTAATTAAAACAAACAATACTTTTTATTTTCACTCATATAGTTAGTTCCACAAACGCGAGAGCATGACAAATGTCAAACATGAAAGAGTCACGCTTCAAATTAGATATAGATAAATGAATATCATTCACAGATACGATAATAAACGAAGTATAATAAAAAAAACTAGCTCTTTCTGGATAAATCAATTATATCGAGCAGAGGGATCAGATGATGGTAAGTAACAGCCGTCACCTATCCAAATACAAAAAAATTAACGTAAACCAATTATGAAAATAATCTAAAGCAATATCTACTGATGGCTTGGCGTGTTGTCTTCGCGTTGGCCGATATATAAATATAATTAGTTATTAGCTCAACAAGCGTAAACACTTTCATAGCTTATCATATCGTATCTAAAACATCTTTCTTCCTGTATCTTAAAGTTGCTAATCTTATTGTTCCATTTCTACACTAAGTTCCTATAAGTAAACATTGCTGGAGGTCGCCGAGCTCTGTGCCGTTCTAAATCATTTAATCTCTTAGGTATTTTTAAAAACACTGGCTGTACGCAATTTTTTGTATCGACGACAGTTTCTCAAATGTACTTTAACAATAGGAAAGAAACTCTTCAATGCATTTTTAAAACCAACATATTGTTATAACAATTACAAAGTTTTAACCTGCGCGTAATTGCTTGGTCACTATTATCTCCAGGCGTCCTTGTCATAAATACCCTATATCTTAGTTATGCACGTCGCCTGAAAGTTCCTATAGGTAAGTAACGTATCAACTTTGTAACTTAATTGTAAAAACAAACCCCAAGCCTCATTTAACTGCTAACCTTTGAAGGTGAACGAAGTCGTAACCAAATTATAACCATTTCTTTTTTCATGATTGTATGTATCACTGTTCTGCTTGTACATCTTTAAATTTTGACATATAGTTACCAAGAGCTGCGTCGACCATTTGCCATGAGACGGCTTTGCCGCTTCTTTGCAGGCTGTTACATAAAAAAATTTGAGAGAATGGCTTCTTGAAAACGTGAATATTTGACATTTTTATTATTATCAAAAGATTATAGGAATTTACATCTTTCTTCCAGCACACTTTTGGTGTAAAGCAAAATTTTAGAATGTATTTCAATAAAATATTTTATGTAACTGATGTCAGAGCTAAATATTATAAACACATATCAAGAAAGAAAATGTAGAAGAACTCGTATGCGTCATTTCTTTGTATCACCCCAAAAAACCAAGTGTTTCCAAAATAAACACCGACCCAGAAAAACATTACCGGAATTTTTTTAAAACGTTACAACTCCCGTTTCATTTCATATATCACACAGCGTCGTAACCAATCTGTGAATAATTCTAGAGCCTACTTGAGAACTTCTACTTCGGTCGGTGTGGTTTATAGTTTATGACCCTTGGTTCATGTTAAGGCCTCACTGGAAATTACCACTTGTTTTAATCTTTTAGTCATACAGAATGTGGAATCATTGCCCACGAATCACACGCCATATTAAGGTTACATTCAGTAATGTCACGAAGACTGTTGTTCCTGATTGTCTTCGCGTATAAAATGAAACTTTCCCAGCGTTTGATTTTTGTAACTGGACATTTTTTAAAAATAAATAATAATAAATAAACGCTTACACACTCACACCCCCGCACTAGGATTCCCTGTGTTGCGGATGGCATGGAAGTACATAAATATGACATCACAAACATCCATGACCCGAGAACAAAAAAAAATATTTATCTGTCACATAAACGTCTGCCTCGGTTGGGAATCGAACCCGGGACCCTTCGCTCGGCAGGCGGGTTCACTACCAACTGGGCTTTGGGGTCGTCAAGAATATTTTTTTAAGAATCATTTACTTCACGGTGTATAAGAGTATCATAAAGGCGACGTGGTCGGCCCTGAAAGCTTGACAGACCACTAATGACGATGAGCATGGAAACATGGCATGGTGAACAATCCATTACATATATATAAAAAATCATAAAACTTTACACATCAAAGACGACTTCTTACCCTAACTGATGTGGTCCTAGCTACCGAGCGAAAGGACTAGGGTTGGAATCTCGGCCGCGCCAAACATTATTTTCGTAAATAAATGTTGGTACCTACTCTTGTTACCCATAATTTATATTTATTTATTGCGTTAATTATATATTAATTAGGGATGTTATGGATATCAAATTTCAGATCTAGATCATATTTTACCGGTTTCGGTTACGGTTATGGATATGAAACTATTTCGTTTTATCAGATTGTTTCGGATGATTTCGGTTACGGATGATTTAAGACTTGGAGATAAAATATAATGTATTTACAAAGTTTAAATTTGTTTCTAGGTTTTATGTGATATTATAATCACCGAAACAAACAAATTGAATAATATAAACTGTCTAAAATGAGAATGAGGCGGCTAGTGGTAGTGTATCGGCTCGGCCAGCGTAAACCAGTTATAACATGCTTTATTTAGACTCTGCCTCTATCCGAAATTATCCGAAACTTTTTTATCGGATTCGGTTACGATTTCAGATATATTTTTATTTCGGATATCCGATAGCTTCGGTTTTTTTATGTTAATAGCCGACAAACGAGCAGACAAACCACCTGATGGTAAGTGGTCACCGTCGCCCATGGACATCAGCAAAACCAAAGGTATCACTGATGCGTTGTCGGCCAGGAAATGAGAAGAAACTAAGAAAGATAGAACTGGCTCTCAAGCCCCCAGCCGGAACAAGACGAGTCGTTTGGCGGCTGACTCAAGCAGGAGGGTGGTAGCTAGCCAGGCAGGCTTCACGGAAAGATAATAATACCAATAATAATATTAATGACTTAATAATAATACTGATAATATAATCCATACGCGAAGCCCTACCACCAAGCCGGCTGGCTTCTGTCGCCTCTTACGAAACCCTGTTCTACCAGCGTGGGATTGGGGGGAGTATTCTAAGCCGCCCCAATATGGCTAAAAACGGCTTACGGTTACGGAGCTCCATGACATTCCTGATATTAATATCTTACAAACTGTTATAAAAAAAAAAAGAAGAAATAATTGAATAGGCACTAGCTTAGTTTGTTTTACCACCCTGGACGTCATAATGAAATATCATATCTACTTCAAGAACACCTCATCAGGAAGTAACAAAAAATAATAAAAGTCATTAATCATTTAAACTAATTTTCAACGATTTCCATTAAAATAAGGAGTTGTTGGTACTCTTTGTCTCTCTTATATAGAACCGATTTTTATCAAAATGATAATTTATATCATCATTATGATAATTATATGTTATAAGAAAGGAGATTTATTACAAACCGAATACCTTCTAAATTTGTGTGGTGAGGCAAATACTGAATCACAATCATAATTGTTTCAAGTATAAAGTGGTGTACAATCGTACAGCAAAATACCTACATCTTTTGCAAACATTGTATCGCAAACTTTTGAAGTCAACGTTTTTTTTTTTTGGCTTCTGGCTACTCTCCAATCTATTTTAACGTGGGTTAGTGACCACCGTCACTTCCAGGCGATATTATTTGATTTGCGCTTGTACCGTGACCGACGTAGGTGGCGAAAATGTAAAATACGTCCGGGTTTCCTAATAAAATTGTAAGTGAGACATGAAATATTTTTAAATATCGCAAACATTAATAAGCATTTTTACCTACTGCCCGAATCGAGATGCTGCATTGTAATGCAAAGTGTTAATTCCGTACCGGCGCTAGTATAAAGGAGTTGAATAAGTTCAGTTTTAACAGGTGGCGTGAACTATTGCACGGTTCAATCAATTTTCTTAAAAAAAAAAAAAACCATGACTCATTTACACTACGTAGCCATGTACATACATACTTATATAGCTGTTGAATAGTATGAAACTTCTTATTATAAAAAAACCCCATGCGTTGTAATGCAGATAGCTATCATTAAATGTGAGAGCGATTAACACAAAGCTAACCAATACAATCATTCATTGACTTTGGATCCGTTACGATGCGACTGTACCAGAATTCAAACTTTAAATCTTCTAACGAACTATGTACATGCAACGTGTGAATACCCCATAATACTAACACGCTAAGGACATCTACACTGGATTCTACAAACACACAATTCGAAATAACTGAAGGGCGTTCGAAGATTTAAAAGGGAAATGTTGCAAAAGAAGCCGAGGTGTGTACCGGCGAGGTTGTAACTTTACCTGTCCTAAACCAGTCTCGCGCCGATCGTGACGCGTTGGACTATCCGTCCATGTGGTGTAGCGCGAGGTTGTTGACATTCAGCGGGGAGCATTTTTTTTTTTGATTTATGAATGAAATTTGATTCGCAACAAACAAATTTATTCAAAATAATCAATGTCAAAGATTTCAAGGTTGTCTGCGTCACACATCGAACTAGAAGCATTATGAACTTTTTTTTTCTTATCAAATTATTATGGAGTAACTCATGATAAAAATGAAAAACATTTGAAAATACCTTAGAAATGATGCACGTGTGAATGTGAAATGATATCCGTGCTCACTTACTAAAATTTGGAGACTACGTACTCATCCAACCTAATCAACGTGGTGACCACGTTGCCCAGTTGCTCGCCAGCGGAGCAAACGGCTGCAGGATCGGTTTTCATTCAGGGCAGACGTTATTATAAAAACGTTTATTAATTGTTAAATTATTAGTGCGACGATAATTACGATGCATAGTACGATAACAAAGCAAAAACTGGACTGAAGGTCCTATTACATTTTCAACGTAATTACCATAATTCTATTCAAAATAACCAAGTTCTACCAAACATTATTTACTAACACCAATTATACCAACATCGAATGCGTTCAGATTCGAACATCATATCGTAAATTAATCGTAACGCTCCAGAGTGCACCGGTCAGTCGCATCGGAATCGGATCGCTCAATTCACACGTCGGTCACCGCGACCTCCTTCCGTCCCGGCGATCGCATTGACCGGTGCCTTGTATGGCGGACAAGGACTGATTTCCACAGATTATGTAGTGGTTACCATTGATAGTTACTTCCATACAATTTGAGCGACAATGTTTTATGACGATGTTGTTGGTTTAATTTTAAAAGATCGTTTCAACTCTTAACAGATTGCTAACGTCATTAAAAACGATTAAGATAATAAATAACTAATGCCTATATTTATAATATGGACTCACATAAATGAATACCGAAGAAGTATAAAAATTATTACAGCAACATCATAAATAATAACATGGTAAAAATTCTCAATTTATTACAACGCGGACATTATACATTTTAACTGTAACAGGTAATCACGATTTTTGTGTTTTTACTAGTATTTCGATCGAACTACATTGATTATGGTCTCGGTCAGACCTTCCTAGAGAATTCTGGAAACTGTATTTTGTCATAAAACAGGTAATTTATATTCATAATTTTATGCAAACCAATTTTTTTCTTACTCTTTAAACTGTATTCCGTGTAACAGAATCAAGCGAAATTTCATTATTCCCGGGCCGATCAGTAGTAATTCTATTATTAACCACCAGAGGCGCTTCAACGTAATGTAGTTTGTAGTTAATGCTGCTACGTATAGATGGCGTTGTTCTATTACATTACCTCATATACAACACGCACTTTATTATTATAGATTATCCTACCAGGAAGTCTTGTAATTAAATAAAAAATATGTATACTATTTTTAATATTATACATCGAACTCGTAAATAAAGTTGTTGATCTAGGACAAATCCCCGTTGTCTTTTATGAATATTATTTTCCTAAGGTTAATTATAATAACGATCTTCTATAAAGTAATAAACAGAGCATAGTGAAAATGTCGGGAGAGTGACATTTTGAAGTATCTCAAAATAAAGAGAGTGGTACTGTGTAAAAATAGGCGGTACTTTTAGCACGGCCTGCGTCAAGCTGACACGGCAAAATGTAAAATGGAGGAATATTTCGCGGAGGTCGAATAATATTAGCCTTCCGACCTTTATACCAAATTTATAGTTGCCGACAAAGAACTTTCATCAAGCTGACATATTTTACGCTAATTAATAACAAAAAGTTATTGTCGTTGTGATGAGGATATAATAAGTTTGTTAATTTATAATCATACACCGTGTCATTTCAAACATTTTTATATGTTTTTGGGATGAATAAATTTAATTTATAAATTTGATACAACATAAAATTATTCATTAGGTTCGTTTCATCACGCTGGCCAAGTACGGATTAGGAGATTTCCCACATCTTCGACAAAATTAAAAAAAAAATCTGGTACACGTTTTATCAAGATATTTTCCTTCATCTTAGTAAGGACATATTTCTAAGATGCACATGAGTTTGAAAAAGTAAAGATATGCGCGGGATTAAAACCGAGCTTCCCGTGAGAGAAGCCCACGTTCAAACTATCAGTTTGACACTATCTACCTGACCTACCTATGAATTAGATATATAAATGAACTATCGATTTCGAATACCGAAAGCAGTCTGTAAGAGATACTCGTTACGGCGGACCTACTCTATTTTATTTATATCATATATTAATTAAACTCTTTCGGAAAAATGGATAGAGAACTTTTTGTACTACTGCAGCATCTGAACCGATGAACGTATAATGTGGTTTCGTACCGTCCATTAAGACAGCACACACATTTGATCTAGATGTTTGTCGCTCGTAAACTATTTTAGGGTCAATGAAGCGGAAAATAAAGGTCGATGGCAATTCCATGGAATGACTCAGCCGTTTTCACTCCGGTCCAAATTTCTATCACTATATATAGACGTCCTTATTTTCTACATAATGACGTTTGTCTTGGAGCACACGCACGGTTTATTTAGGACTGATCCAACTTTTATTGCTGTCAATGTGAACTTTATATCTTAGAGTATCTTTATGTAAGTAGAAGAGAGCGAAACAACCTTTTTACTATTTCGTCTCGGAGATTAGGAGATAAGTGAACATTAGTATGTTAATAGAGATAATATGGGTCGGTTTATTCAATCGGTTAGTTGTATTTCTTGATAACAAACCTGTCCGTGGTGTTACAAAGTGGTTTACGAGTTTTGAATATATTTTTAATATGAATATATAAATAAACAGCGATAGGACGTGACGTAACTTTGATGAGTAGAACCGTTTCGTTAGGGTTTAACGTTTTTCCGAACTGGAAATGTACGACCTATGTTCCATTGTAAAACAAACTGTATGCCGGTAGGATAGAGATGAAATTACATTGCACCCTACCAGTTTTGTGCTGTACGCTTTCAACATCAAATTCAGCAGTAATTAGTGTTTTACTAAATAAACCATTTAAGTCCCGTCGTTATTACATTCCGAAGTTAATAGTGTCACTTTTTGAATGTTCAAACGTGAAAAAGGTATATTTTATTTAAATGCAAACTTAATTTAATAGATGTTGAACAGACAAGAACTGCCGGATGTGATATTAACACAAAATTGAGATTAAAGCTTACAGTTTAGTCATGAGTCGGTTACAAAACAGTCGAGTAATTTATTACGAATCGATTCGTGAGTAAATTCGATTTACATCGTATATTTTGGACTCTCTGCAATAAAATAGCAACGGGCAGACAAATTAACTTTAACCGACAACTGTACTTCATGAACGTTTCTAAAAATGGAAAAACAGACGTAATTTACAGGTGGACTAACATGAGTTTTGGAAAACGTTATCAGATATATCATAACGATACATCGATAAAAAGTTATTTGATTGTAATTACAACCAATACTAGAAAGCTGCCAACAATAGTCTCTTTATCATTCATATAAGTAATCGACAATTTACCCCTACGTTCAGAAATGTAGGCTAAGGACTGCGATGGAACGCCTTTTGTTGCTGGCAAATCTAATAATGTAAGTTGTCACCACGTTTCAAAGTGTAAATTTGCTTCTAACAGAACTGTTTGTGGAAATATCAATATCCATTCACCCCCAACATTAATTCAAAATAAATCAAAGTGACCTAATTGTATAAATCACATAGTTAATGCCTTGTTGGTTTGCGTGGAATATTTTGGCAAAGTTTAGTTGTTCATCATCATAATTATTTATGTTTTGCTATTTTGAAAATTGTGTCATGCGACGTTGATAACAATCTCGTTACGCGATTAGTCACGACGAATGTTACATAACCAAAAGTATCTTTTGCAGTAAATTACAACACTAATAATATACTTACTACTATTGTTCCATATTGCTTTTAAAGATTTATTTATTTAAACAAAAGATACATTAAAACACGACTAATCGATAAGCTCTAATTAATGAGTGGCATTATCGATTAAAATTACTCGTGCAAGATAATCCAAAATAATAAAATAATGGTATCCAGAATAAACTACGGCAAAATGTATACAAAAACTACATACACATTAATATATACTAGAATAAGTTAAACATGTTCCCACCTAACAATGTCCCGATACCCTAACGCGTTGTAGACATCACTCAGGCGTCATTGTCGCCCTTCATGTCATATACTTTAAATTTTTGTCTTACCTCATTGCTTAGTATGACCCTAATAGAAAGGCGAATTGTTAATGTGTTGTGAACGTTTAATGTACATCATTTTAGAGTATTTAAAATTATATGAGATTAATTTTGTTTTGCACTTTCACCTTTACAGAGCTTTAATTTTTTCACATTTCAAACAATTATAAATTTTCATAAAAACATTATTCGTTTTAACATATTCTGCGACTATATCCTATTTGACTTTGAAGAAGTTGTCGCTATGTACTTAGTCTTGTATTTACAACTCCGTAACCCACTTGGTACTGAACCTGCTTGCCGAGCGAAAGAGTACGAGACAAAATGGAAGCCTCCAAATTTCCCGACCTGTTGAATCTTACAACTGTATTACCGCGGCCTGGATATTTGACATATCTCAAAAGGATCACGCTTACTCAATTAATTTTAATAATTACACGTTGTAGGGCTATAATTGCGCAAGTTCAAACACAAACAAACTCCAGGGCACCAGAGCGTTTCCTCGGGTACTTTCAACGCGAAGGTACCGAGCTTCAGTTCAATTGAAAGACGTCATTGCGTTAGTTTTGAAAAACAAATCAAGGATGAAGTAGAAGCACCTGGATTTTAATTAAAATGTATACACATTGTAGAGGGTGACTAGATACATATTTATCGCCAATTTGTTGACCAATTGAAAGCATACTCATCTAATATCTTTTATTTATTTAATTATTCATGTACACACACATTTGGCAAAGGTTAACATTAAGGATCTTAAAAAATGCACAAAGGTACTTCTATCTTTTTGACAAGACCAAGGATAATTATAGTCAGCTAAAGCCACTGTGGTCCTAGGGGGCGCTATGGTGAAATTATGTATTTCAACTTATTGAATAAGTTAATTGAAATAAGTTCGTGTTTCATGATCTCAATAATCTATCGAATCCAGTCTCTTTTACATGTGAATATCGTAACGTAACGTAACTAAAACGTAATACATAGACGTGCATTTCAACGAACGTTATCCGATTCGATTCCTTATTCTTTCAACATAGCACGCAATCAAGCAGAATACCCAATAATGCATAGCGATGTAGGAGATATCTTTCCCTGATACGTGAGCTTGTGCCCTTGGAAAAACGAATACTACGGAACTATTTTCTATCAAAGCTTACGTCAAACTGTGATGTAACGCTCATACAGCCTGCGAAATAGACATTTCAATTATTTTATTTTCAACATCTTTACAACCCATATTGTTCCACCGCTGGGCTCCTCCAATCACAATGTGACGGGTTAAGGCCATAGTCTACCACGCTGGTTAAGTGCTTCACAAGTCTTTGAGAACATTCCTAAGACGTTTCTGAGGTGAGTGGAGAATTCGAAATGGAGTCTCCCGTGAGCAAGACTTATTATAACACTACCACAACCACCACCAGGCTACACTACTGCTCAGTCATTTTCCAATTTAATATTCCGCTTACGGTCCACTAATCGAATAAAAAATCGATTCACTTTTAACTAGTCCATATAAAACCTATTGATGAATTTACTACCTGACACCACGGGAACTGATACCCGTTACCGCCTCATAATTAACAAATTATTCACATCTTTCCACATCAAACGTTGTGCAGTCCCCTAAATTTAGGCATACGTTATTATTATGCTAATGCAACATTTTCCTTCTTTGACTGTGCACACAATTTGCCTAGTTGCAAAAAGAAAAAAAAAATCATATAACAGAACACTCTCGTCTCCTGCGTTGATAATCACTAGCGCTACTCATGCAGCTAACCGACGCGACGACGGTCTCGTTGACAATGTGGTCAAGGTTCAGGTTTGATTTCCGGTAGCAGTAGACATTTATGTGACAACATAAGTGTTCGGTCGCCGCTCTTGGTTGCTTGTAACAAAACAATTGTGCACGTATCCAATAACTAGCATTGGGAATTTTTTTCTTCATTGAAAAATGCATTCTAGCATCCTGCTCCCTGTTGAGCTACTGTGTAGAGCACGCCAGCAATATTTCCGAAAAACCTATTAAGATCTAGCGTCCTCTCACCGCTGTTACGACGGCATCGTCATTTCTATGCAACAAACCTTGTACTTGAATCAAGAAGGGTGTCGACGCTAGCCACTTGAGATGATCTCGATGACCGGAACTAACAATTTATCTTCATATAATGTCATTATTCAACAATCAAATTCCCTGTCATCAAATTTGGAATCTATGAATGTTATTACTTTAATTTTGTGTGCTAGGTATTGTGTGTAATTGTCCACTTTGGGAGATGGACAATAACCGAATCTATCGTTTATGTACTTTAAAATCAAACACCACTCTTAGGTATGCAATTTGAAGAATAACACATTTTACGTCTTAATCACATGAATTAATTGAAAACTATAATATTACTATTTGATACTACTTGACGTTGGTTAATTATGTCCGTTAGATGCGGTGTCCATTAACTACATACGTAACAGTTAACTTCATTGTACAAGCTGAAAGACTTAACGAATTCCATATCAATAAATTTACAAAACACGAAGTCGACTTTCATGCAGGTAAAACGCGGCTTAATTTTACACTCGTTCGTCACATGAGGGTTTGATAACTTTAGAAGGGTGTCGCTCCTCCTACCCCTTATATTAACATTGGATCGTCAAAAGCAAAGGTGTTTATACGGTGCCACTGTTAAGCAGTACAGACTGCAGAAATACACTGTGACATTTAAAGAGAACAAATCTATACAAATATTATAAAGAGAGAGTGTGAATTTTGTTAACCTATGCATATGCGAAAGATGACAGCAATTATTAGCAAAATTCTTTTACCATTTTAAAGATACCTTACTCCGGATGGACTTAATATAATTTATATAACTTATCTTATATTTTATGTATTCAAACCGAACGAAGTTGGGCCGCGCTACAAGTATATAAAAATAAATATCTTTGATTCAAATCGTTTCTAGTTTAAATGTTTGAGTGAATCATAAGGATTCTACTAAGCTAGTACTCGCGAAACGGTATTTTCAGGGATGATAGTCAATGACAAAATTTCTTATACTTTTTTTGTCACTCGGCAGGCAAATTGAGCTATGGGTTGTTAGAATATAGACTAAGCAAGTCCGGTGCATTTATAATGTGAACTTCCAAAATTTACGTAGATCACCATCTACTTCACCGTTACGCAGTACCTAAAGCATCGCGATGGAACACATTCCATTTCTTAATGAAGTTGAGAAGCGCATGCCATGGAGAGTGTCATCAGAAACACAAACAAAAACATTTCAGAGTCGGGTGCCGTAAACTTTGTCGTGAAGCATCGTAATGTTTTTTAAGGGAGGAACGACGTAAGGTCGTTGCGGCCGAGGGCTCTCGTGAAACCCTCGCGCCAGCTAGTTACATCTCGGAATCTACGTGATTACGACAATCGCCCGCGGTGCCACTTGAAACTTCGTGTTTTTATCTCGACTATTATAAAACACGCGGCGATGCTTGTGCGAGACGCTATAAGGCGCCGCACAATAGCAATGGCTCGGGGCCTAGTACGCATATTCAAATTCAAACATAAGAGAAGTAGGTATGTAGATATAAAAGAATATATTTTAATTGCGAATCCATTCAAAATTGACTTTAATATAACTATATTTTATAACTAAGACTGGTCTTTTGTTTCAATGTAATTATCAATACCGAATGCGTTGACTACCTTATTAAAGTAAAACGTTTATGTAACTTGTTGTGTATATTGTACACTTTACTACTAAATAAAAACATGATAATGAATATCACTGTGCTATTTTTTTAAACGTAAACCGACGTGAATATTTGTAAGTAACCGTTTACTTTACACCATATTATTTTACTTCTGAACTGCGCTGATTCCGGTCATTGGTGTGAGCCCGTTGTATATTGAGACATAGATAACAAAATAGCATACATGCTTGTTGCGTTAATATCCATGGGATGACGCATAAATATATTCGTGGAGACATTGCAACGATCTAGATGTCTTCGATTTAAATCGACCCTCGCACTTGTGGGCCAATGTACAGTTTTAATTGTTGATTTATCTCCTGTCAGCTCTGTTACACGTCTTATTGCTACGAGCAGTCTCGCATCAAACTTTAAGTAAAACTGTAAATTCAATGTAGTTTGTAGGAACCCAATAACGAGGAAAATAAACGTATTTTTTTATCTTATCGACTATGTTAGTAATGCATTAAAAAAGAAAAACCCCCCGAACAAAAAAAAACAAGATTCGAGGGGATCATTAGTAGCTATTGTTAATTCACTTCATCTCTTGACTCCAGCTCGGCGCTCTATGCTACAAAATTACTGTATTTTCAAACAAGTTATAAAGTAACCAAAATGTAAAATAAATAACAAAGTTATTACAAGTAGATAAATAAGTACGAGGGAAGCTCAACTTGGCTTTGAATATTAAAAAATTTGAATATTAAATATAAATTTTGTTAGTGCGTAAAATTGAATATAATTGAATTAATCATTTCAATAGAGCATATGACTATATAAATCCATATTTAAGATTCATAAAAAATATTACTACAAGTGTTTTCTTGTGTTTTTCAAAAAAAAAGAGACAACTACCTAATGGGCAATAAGAGGTAAGATAACGAGAACTTTTACATATATAAGAATAAAGTTTTGATATAGTTGACAGCATTAGGCGTTACTTTGCGGAAATTCATTGTTATTAAATTTGGTATATACTTACAATATTATACAATATAGCTGGTATATACATTTATTTATCTTAATTGCATGTTTTCCTTGGTGGGAGGGAGGTTCTATACATGTTTAGAAGTATAAACCATCATGCTTGCGAATTGTTGCAAAGTAAATTAATACTAATTTAATAGTAATGTTTTGTTTTACTTTGACTAGAAAATAATCATAAAAGAGGTACTAACATTGATTCTGTTCTTTGCCCGCTCGATGGCCTTTGAGTCCTCTCTCTCGGGACTCAAACGGCACACCCTCGCCCGCCAATCGTTCGCGCCGGCCGCCTGGAGAGCAGCCAGCCTGTAAAAACGATATAATGTGTATTACATTATATCATAATTAACAAACCTGTATAGATAAAACATTTCTTTCTCTTCTCAACACATTAACTGTCCCACTTGTGGGCTCGAATCACCTTTTACATTGTCAGAGTTAAAGGCAATTCATTTTCTACTTAGCTGGCCAAGCGTATTGACAGACTTCATACACTTATGAGAAAATTATAACTTTCATTATATATTTTTCTTGACCGAAGCGATTCATAGTCTAAGACTTAAAATTTAAATACGAAGAATACATCTCTGCAAATACAAGAAAGTGTAATATGTTTTTAAACTTTCACAGACCACACAAATATTATGTGATTGCAACATTATGTGTTTAAGGCTTGCAAAGAGCGTAATTAAGTAAATAAATCTAATTAAGTCCCCCAAGTCACCGGTGTTACAGTGAACCGATTATGTCTGTAGATATGTCACAGATTAAAAATTATCCGTACTTAATTGTCAAGCTACCTTAATTTATGCGTACGGTTGATTTAACTGTAGTAATTATAATAGTTAAGAAGATAAATGATTCTCGGTAAAACTAATTTTGTGCGATAACCAAGGATTAAAAATGCAGTACTCGTAAACGAGAACCAATTGACTAATACACATATGTATTAGTTTTTATTGTTAAGCTAAGTAAAAAAACGCACGTAAACGAATTAAAATCTGTTCTATGTACTGGAGTTGAATTCATCATAATAACTAACATAAATTTAACTTGAACGTAAAAAAATCCTTTTAAACACCACTAAAAATTTGTTTGTCACGAAGCACTTTGATTTAAAAAAGAAAAGGTACCCCGTACTCGTACGTTTTGTTACAGCCAAAACTATTTTAATCAAACCGGCGGATTGATTGAATCGAATAAGACGACGAAAAAATTTTTACAAAACCAAAACAACATTGTCCCTTGCAACTTGGGACTCGCACAATCGACTCGTTCATTACTCTCGACCGTTGTATACAAATCAAAATTCAAAATAGAATTCGATTAATTTAATGAACAAAGTCATTGACCTCCTCACACCACGTTATCTTTCGCTCGTGTGTACGTATGGAGCGAGTGAAGATTAGAATACATTATCCTGCGCGTCTGGAAATAACTATGAATTTTCCTACTATTTAAACTATGAACGTTATTCTTTCTACGTGCAGTAATTAACGTTTCGCATATAGTGAAATTATTATCCTCTTCCGAAGGTTACAAGTTGTTCAAGTTTCAAACGACGGCTAGGCGAAAAGCTATTTTACACTACTGGATGTAGATTAAAAGTTTATTTATATGAATAAGTTGGCATTGTTATTTAGTGTGGTAATGACATAAGTAAAATACACGTCTACACTACCCACTACGTCATACGTATATATTTATCTGTAACAAATGCCAGCCCCGACCGGGAGTCGAAGCCGGGGGATCCGTCATCCAGCAACCAGCGTCACTATTACTATTTGGTACTCAATACAATGAAATTTATTAGCACGAAAAGTGGTTGCACGCAAGAATACTCTAATAAACGTAGAGGTGAACAATTTCCCATCAGGTGCATTGAGCTTTCACGCTTCATTTTCCTGTACAACGTTGATGAACATACCTTTCGGCGATGGTGCCCCCTCGGTGCGGCATTTCGGCATGGGTGGCGCTGCGCTGCACACCCCCGCCCACCCTGTCGAAGAAACCGTGCAACATTGTGAATACCGTTTGTTTCATACAACTATTTAAAATTATACATGTTAAAATACTACACTATCACGACATTCTTTGGTAAAATAATAATAACATCGAAGGACTGTGTTACTGACATCGTAACCAACTGATTATATTCTATGGCTTTTTTCGGTACATAATAAATTTACAAAAAAATTTAATACGATATATAGTTGGCAGCCTATTTCATAGTTATCGAAAAATTTTAATCGATTAATATTTATATGCTTTCTAGGTAGCGACTAGAGCAAATCGGATTTATTCTAGTATGATATTATAAGGAATAAAGTTATGAAAATACAATTCTATTTATTATTATATATATGTATATATAGGTATAGACGAATATACTGAAAAAATAACATCAAAAACTTTACGACTTCTTTAAAACATTAGTGCGACATCTTGAGCATTTAGTTATGAAGTAAAAACAAGGTAGGCGCACTTAAGTTTCGCATCAAAAATATGGACATTAAAGGTTAATTCGTGTAAGTACATAGGTAATAAACTTTACTTAGATCTATGAACAAAATAAATAACCGTAGCGAAGACACAAAACTCGTTTTACAGACAATTTATCAACAAAATGAGTTATTTATGACAGCGATAACATGGCAGTGGCTTTTGTAAAGATTTTTTTATTGGTACATTCAAGTTAAAGGCACGTCTTGTAAAATGTCTTGTAAAAATATTGGCCGAGACAAATTTTTGGGATAAATACTCGTTATTTCATTTTTGTTAATATCAAAATTGGTAAGAAAAGCTCGCTTTGATAGTTAAGTATTACCAAATAACAAGTAAAAAAACGGAACCTATAAGTAATGTTAATATAATATGTATTGCAATATGAAGGTGTTCCGGTGCTCACTGTTATAAATATAATTATGTAACAAACTTAAAATCCATTGAGAATTGTTCTATCTGAAAAAAGTTAAATACAAATTCATTTAAATTATTTCAAAAATGTAATGAACCTTTTTGTATATTCAATTCTTACTGTAGTTCTTTTGGCTAATTCGAACCAAAGAATAGTTAGTAGAATAAAACACGTTATCGTCCAATTCCTTTAACGCATTAAGCTGGCTGATATGTAATCAACATTTTAAAGATAACCATTTATCATTTCATGTACGTTAAACTATAACAATAGTTTTACATTGAAAAAGTCAGGTTCTTCTTAAAAGACATGGACTTAAAGAATTAAGATAAGATAACACTTAAAATCAATTCAGTTAATAATGAGTACCGGAATTATGTATTGTTTAATCGACTTAACAATAAAAATAACAAAAAGGTAAGTAAGTGGCTTATTTAATTTTAACTGTTAGTCAGGTAACGTATTAAAATAACTATAAGAATACGGTAAGAATAAAACCAGCTAAAGTATATTTTGCTGTTTTAAATTATATTTTATTTATGAATAAATACATTCATAATTAACGGCATAAAAGTATACGTGGATTACATTGCTGTTTCGAGTTCCAGTTCCATCTCACAAATCCATTCATTCCGATCCAACGTCCCCTGGTCTTGGGGATGCACCAAGTCTAACTGAACAACGCACGAGGTTATGGCTCTTGGTCGCTCTGGATACATCCTTCATACCACCCAGTACACCTTTGTTTATTTATTTCAAAATAATAAAAAAAGCTTAAACAATTTTTTTATTTACCTAGCTGGCTACCACCCTCCAACTAGATTCAAACGTGAAAAATTTTCGACATAATATTGTATGCGTTGAAGTCCGAAGTCAGTGATAAAAATGTCTGTCGCTTTGTTCTTGCCCGACATCACGTTTAGGATGCCTTCGGGGGTCAGTAATGTTCATAGGCGGCAACAATCGCATATGATGACATATAAATATGGCGCGATGGATAGGCAATACAGCTAGCTTTAACCTATTACCGTTCTTTTGCTAGCCACGAGTAATAATTGAGTTGTGATTGAGGACACCTCCAGTGCAGAAGATGGAAGAGATAGTCGCGTTGGTGATTCTTATTCCGAACAAAGCCTTTGAACATAGCCCAACTACTGCTCTCTAACAATACCTAACAACTGGAACCGCGGAACAACAATCCCCTTGGTGGCACCGAAACGCACAAGAAACCTTTTTGCCACTATCAGTCACTCATCCAACACCTTGGAACAAGTTACTTGATTGACATAAATGATTGACCCAAACTGTCGGACTACGCGCGTTTTAACCAAAGTTAGAACAAATGCAGTTAAGTCAGCAACATAATGCAATAAAATTTAATACTGTTAATAGGATTTATATAACCGAAATTTAATAACCTAATATTCATGAACCGTGTAAAATAAACACGAATGGAGTACTTACTCCGGACGGGCATTCACAAAAATACCCAATTATGCACCGGGATGAAATGAGATTTAATTCGAAATTGCAAATTTGTTTCTCTTCGCACAGCGAGCACAAAGGATCCCTCGACAAAAAAGGTTTCAAGTTTTGACCCACTGCACTAGTGAATCTCAAATGCATTATACACTTTGCTTATTAAATTCTTTTGATGCTAAAGTAGTCCGTCACTCTGAATATAAGTGCTTCATGATATCCACGCAGTTTGCGCGCATAGTGTGAATTAAAAAAAACTGTTTATGTATTAACATTTCAGGTGTACTTAGTTAGATTAACTTACTGACTTATTTTTAGGACTGAAACATTTTTAACTAAATTACCTCTAATCATAATAAGCCGCTTCGTTGGACGTAAGAGGATTCCTATTCCTCGTGAACCATCGTCTAAACAGTACAAATATATTGGGTGATATGACCCTATACACTTAAATACTATCAGTTACATGCAACGGTGACTATACATGTATGTAAAGATAACATTATGTATGTATATAAAGATGGAGCACTAATAATCCTACAGTTTACGACAAACTTAATTAATCTACGAGTTAACAACTTGTAGGAATTTTTACGAGTGTTTTTGTGTTTCAGGGGCTCATTATGCGTTCGGACCAATGTTTTGTCTCTAGAAAGCAGTCAATGCTCAGAGCTCCAGGGAAAGTCTTCAGCGAAGAATGCACAGCCAGTGGAGAATATTCCATTTCTTGTTAGTGCGGAGAGACAAGAAATTGCAGTGGCAGATAACGGGTTGCAGTTGCATCACATTATCAACCAAAAAATCAAAACAAATGAGGTTATTTGTAAGCCTAAGTCAGGCTCGGTGTAGTAGGCACGGCTTTTTGTTAAATGAGCTTAAACTCTC
>PDGT01000061.1:1645068-1759394 GCA_003671415.1 Megathymus violae
CAGGATGAACACAAGTATATTTTTAAGAACGAGCGTCGCTACATAAAAAATTTTCCTGATGCAATCAAAACCTTTATTACCTGGGCTTCTCAAACTTCTCCTTCAAAGTCTTGAAGCTGAACAGCCTCTCCTCCGACGGTTGCCTCATTGATAGCATATTGAACGCTAAACACTTGTCTTATGAAAGCAAACACAAAATCTGTCCGATCGGACACATCAAAACACTTCACACAAAGTCTGAACCATACCCATCGGCATAGATAAATGTAGTATTGTACAAAAACTAATTCAAATAACAGGAAAATTATCACTGTATACGTGAGAAAATTAAAACAACTTTTAACGTTCGAAAACATTTACCGAAAGGCCAGTATGATATACTCGCAGGTCAAAGGGATTACAAAAAACATAATGAAATGTAAACTAAGCACTGTAATTTCACCAAAACCGAGGATGCACTTATATAGTTACACGCATAAAACGGAAAGTTAGAAAAACGTAAACGGTTAAAATTAAAAACTTAAAAGGAAATTTCCTTTAAATCTACGTAAAAATAATTTGTCTCCAATCCCTGCAGCGATGCAGAGTCGTCGTGCGACAGATAGACTCTTGACAGGCCGACAGTGACGGTGTCATCGGTTCGATTCCGGTCGCGTTCAGAATACAACTGAAGTGTTGTTGTACTTAATTTTGTATACATTTGTCCACGGTGACGTCACAGGCGTCGCCCTTATCCTTGAAGCCGTTAGATGCATACAATTTATTGCTCGGAGATACATTGCTTGGGCACAAGACGTATGACATCCAACAATATTTGTTTACATGTGTCAACTGTTGAGCACTAAACTTTGAACTCTGATTTTACGATACTCATTGTACTTACTTAATATATGTACGATTTTCTTAGTGCTATATATGTATAAATGTTAAACCTACAGTGGTAAACATGTATATACAGTATTTATTTTTGTATTTTTTTCCCTATCATACGATATATATTTTTTTCATTTACGAAATCAGAACAACTTAACACTGTTGAATTCATATTTTTACAAAATTTGTATACAACGGGTCCACAATATAGCTTCACCGAGGATGGCACAAAAATAACACTAGTAGATAATAATAATAACATAGTAGATAATATGCGTATGTATTTAATTATGAAACAAAAGGATGATAAAATTACGGCTAGCTCAGAAATGACCACGTTCGTATGCGTTACATCGCGGCGAAGAGACCACCAGCTGATAACACCGAACATACATACATGCCAATGTGTAAATATTGTTATAATCTGGTCCTATTAAAGCGAGATAATTGTATCAATTGCTTTAACGTAGCTGAAGTTTTAATTGTTATTGTTATTTACTAGACGAATTCCACAATACAACAACCCAAAAGTTACTCTGAACAGGCTATTAATTATCGTTGCGAAAGTGACAAGTGACGTCAAACTAACAGAAAAGGAAGAGTGAATGATCGATGAAATAGAACGCGAGAGAAAACTTTGCCGTCAATGCTAACTGCCAGTGCCAATAAGACTATGATCGAAAAGGTCGAGAGATATAATAACCACGGTAATGAGAGAAATATTTTTAGTTGTAACGAAGTGAAAAGTTTAGCAAAGAAAGTGAAGTGGATCTGTGGTTTTATTATTACATACATAGATTTCGACTCTTAAGCATTAATTAAGCGTTTATTACTCTATAGTCTACACCTATAGCTTATGCCCGAGAGAATTCATCATCACAATATAGATTTTGTTCAAATTCGTCTTTAGTTATATGAATTGAATTTCAGTGTGAAATTTCAAAGTATTGTGTCATTCATTCATTTCCCGGCCCTCATCCCAATCACTTGGGGTTGGCACAGTGTGTCCTTTTCTTCCATACTTCTCTATGTTTCGTCATTTCAGTGCTCACATCCTTAATCTTCGTATCGTCTTCCACATAGTCCATCTACCTCTTCTTCAGTTTTCCCCTTCCCTAATATCCATCCACTTTCATTCTCATTGTATATTTCCATCAATTAATTGTAGGTATGATACCGCTAGTAAGGCTAATACTCGATAACTTACTTTTAATCTAACTTTAAATTTGCAATACACTTTATTTACTACTTGAACATGTCTAAAGACAGTAAATAAGTACATTTATCACAGAATGCTAATGTAAGCTCACTCGAACCTATTAGATATGACCGGCCGGCTACAATGTTGCTATCGCTTTAATTCATTTGACAACGATAAAGACGAGACTATATTTTTTCGTATCTTGAAATTCAATTATAACAATTTAAATAAAATGCGAAGGTATATTACTAAAATTATCATTTTCTTAACTCGTTCGCCAACAAACGAGGTCCCGAGATATATGTTGTTGTCTCCGTGGCCTTTGGAAATTAGTAAGACCAAAGGCCTTACTGATGCGTTGTCGGCCAAGAAATAAGAAGAAAGACAGAAAGAAAGTACTGATTCTTAAGCGCCCAACCGCAACACGACGAGTCGTTTGGCGGCCGACACAACCAGGACGATGGTACCTAGTCAGGCAGCTTTCACAGAAAGATAATAATACAAGTAATAATGTAAATGACTTAACAATAGTAATATAAATTATTGGCAATAAATATGGATAGATAAGTTATATTGAACATCAAAATTTTTAACAAATATATACAGTCATTCACATTCACCCACTAGTTTACTTTGTGGCATAGATACACAAAATTCACTCATCTGAGACATTGTAATCAATTAGGACACAATACCACACGTTCCGCCGTGACAGAAGTCTGTCCCATCCACCAACCACTTAAAACTTTTAACTAAAAGGAAGCTTCCTCGTCTGATGTAGACGTTAAAATTATTTTTTTTTGTTACAAAAGTAGAGAACAGGTATGTACACTACTTGTTCATTGACCACTTCCAGATACCTGAAGACAACCGGTAAGAATTGTACAGTATTATTTGACACCATCAGAAATATATTCCAAATGCAAGGAATTGTTATACAGTTTGAAGGACTGACGAAAGAGCTGACGTTAACATTATGTTAATCAGTCACCAACCCCTAAGACATGAGATTTGTGAAAAGGCGCCAACGTATGGACGGCCCTGAAGGTGAACTCTTTTTAAGCCTCAATAAATAAAAGGGTCAAACCGCTCGGGTAATTCCTCGCAATGAAGTTAATACCACAATTTTTGTATGAGATGAAACGCCTCATTGGTGTGCGTCGCTGGTTCCATCGCAACACGACTTACTGAAGCAAGTCGCTTCAAGGCACCATTGACAGACATGGTCATAGTCTGATCGAAGGTCTGATCAAACCGTAGTACGAAGCATGCAGCTTCTACTAAATAGAATAGAATAGCATAGAAAATATTTATTCAGTTTAAGACTTAATATCTATTACAAAGTTAGTTTTAAGTATTATGTTAGACACACTAGTCTATTTTATAAAATTATAGGAACAAAACATCTTAGTCTTAAATTGTGTGTTTGCTAAACACCAAATAGAATTTTTTTCCTTAAAAATATAGATACAAAACATATTTCCAGTCTTAGAAACAGAAATAGAAAATATTTATTCAGTTTAGGACTTAATATCTGTAACAAATTTAGTTTTTAAGTATTATTTTAGATTGTAAGTTTTAATACAAATAATTTTTACACATTACATTAAAAAATTACTTCTATTTGTTTTCTTAATGTCTATTCATTTGTACTTAGTAACTGCAGAAGCCTTATACCTACTGGCGGAGACTCGATCTTGCCTTACAAAGTCAAGTACTGGAATCCAAGAGCGTCCTACGGTTCTTCTTGATAGTACGTGGTTGTGATGACTTGGGCTACATCATATTCAGCAGTGGCCGCTTCTCAAGGAATTGAGTCTACGAAATATTGAGATCTCCCTAATTTTCATTTATTTATACGAATAGTAATAATCTTTCACACACAATCTGTATTGGTATTTATATGGACATACAAATGAAAATTCGCACACCAGCAACCCAAATCCGAACATTTGTCGCATAAATGTTTGAACTGACGGACAATCGAAACAAACACTCCTCGCTGTACAGTAAGGGATACCACCAATGAACCACAAGGTTGTCAAAATTGATAAAAAAAAAGATTATCTTTTTTACAGTTGACCACCGTAGTACCATGATAAAATTTTATTAGTAGCTAATAATCCGTTATAAGTACATCATAATAGACAGGATTTTAACGCGTTATCATGTTTGGCAAAGCGCATTAAACCTACCTACGCTGTATGACATTTACCTATACACAAATATAGCTACTGTTGACCACTATCTACATATCACTGATTTTACATTTGCGAATAAATCGAATAACACCTACCGTCAGTTGTTCCGTTTCAAAACAAAGAATGACGTTCGAGGTTCAATGATGTCTCTGAAGGCTTCCAGTTACACAGCGAGGGGCTTTCACGCGAGTTCGCCCTACGAAGTGCGCGTTTCGACTGTAGGGCGGGCGGCGCTTTCAAGGCAACGTAGGCGTATGTAACTTACCTACGGAACCCGACAAGAACTCGAAGTTTATTCGACTTGTCGAACACTCGAGACAGAAGAATCCTTGCTGAGTGTTACGGGAATCAAGACTTGATGATAATAACAAGATGAAAATACATTTTTAACTTAATGACATATACTGTGAACGTTAGTTATTGCACACTAAATTCAGGCACACAAAGTAGATGGTAAAGTACTAGTGGTGCGTTAAATTAAAAGGTGTACCGCGAAAATTATGGTGTCATGGATGAAGGTTTCACAAAGTGAATAAATAGCGAAAGTCAAAATAATGAATGATATTCTTATAATGTTATAATTATACGCGTAGAGCAGATAAAAAGTGAATATTATAATCATTAAATATCATCATGAATTAATATGTATATTGATTTTCATTTGTTTCAAGCTGTTGGATTTTTATTTTTGGCAAATTTTTATAAACGTCAATCGAGGGTTGTTTCTATCATTTATATGTATAGCATTTATTGATGAACGAGTAAAAATTTTGTGAAACAGTTTTTCATTATGTACAATTTACAATTTACATCTCAGAGTGAAACGATAACGATCGACACGATCATGCAATTTTCCGCGAGTATCTCACAGTAGAGGATACTGCAGCTTTCCGTAGCCGCGTGCACCGCGAGCGGCCGTCGCCACTACGGCTCTCGGAGGCCTCGCATTTTGCGCGGCCGGTGATTGGAGACCGCTACATTTACCGGGTACTCCGCGTGGCGATAGCTTTTTCCGCTAATAAAACACAAATACTTCTCGGCCATTATAACATTAATATTAACCGTAGATATGCTAATTGTTCCCTAACTTAATGAAATTCGAACAATTGTTTACGTAATTTGAAAATTTTTGTATGCAGATACTTAATTCAGTGTTGTTTCAGTGGACGTCCACTTTGAATGTGTTTTAACTGAACATTATTTTATAGTATACTTAATATTTAATAAGGCTAAATCGAAGTATTCACAAAGCGCATTAAAATGCTTTGTAATACAAAAAAGAATCTTAATTCTGTCACATGTAAAATAACAAAGATTGTTTATTTAAAGCACGCAAGGCGAATAGCGTTATAAGTTACTTCTTACAATCAAATCAATGAAAAACTATCTGTTATATATTTTTTATGGATTCCATAAATATATAATACGCGTATGTTTATTTTTTCTGTTTTCACGTTTATACGTCTATGACTTAAATGAACATAAACGAGATGTTCTTATTTTATAGTTATTAAATTATGTCATACTATAATACGCACAGCTATCGTTCTGTCGTTCTGGAAACTACGATACAATTCGTTCAGATTATTTGTCAAATGAATATTCGTTTGAAGACAAAACATGCATTATGAATTACTTTTCTACGACGCATTTACAGTTAAAAGATTAGAAGTAATCAGAAGATAGTAAAGAATTATCGTGACATGTGGTAAATAATATCTACAATGAATATTGGAGGATAAACATATACTATAGAAGTAAACAATTCCCTAACTAAGCTTTAATTAGTGCAACAATCACAATACATTGCAACTGGCACAATCCAACGTGTAATTAGTGCAATAGTTTAAACGTGCAGTCTGGTGTGATCGATGAAAATAGAAACAGATAAAACAACTTAACATTCCATGGTTACGTGTATACATTATACATATATTTATATACGGGCGACCCGTTCCAACTTTTTTCGGGTTGAACAATTAGCTAGCTACCTTAGTATATAGATATTCCGTAGGAGTACTACACACAAATCTCCAATATGTAAGAAAAAAAATTTCAAAAATTATTTATGTCACCTAGCTAAATAAGATGCATGATACACAACCCATGTTCATCCGGAATAATGTGCCTTTCAAACGGTAAAAGCACTTTTCAAATTGCTGCTGTGGTTTCGGAGATTACATTTGCATGTACACAAATTCACATTATTCGCACTGTCTTTTTATAATATGAGTATAGATAGGTACTCACACACACACACTTGTTGGTACGCACGCGTGTTGTTAAACGTAACATAGATAATGTTATTAAATATTTAACAAGATCTGAATGTGTGCTATGATTTTAAACTGTATATCATCGCAGACATTATACAGTTTAACATAATGGGTATGCGCGATTTTTGAAACGAGTCTCGCCTCGCATGTAATAGAGTCCAAATTTCGGTATACATACATACATATATTATATTTATATTAAACACATGTATATTAAACATTTCCGTCTGTCGGTCTGTAGAGGTATAATAAATCATTGAACTGATTTAGATGATTCTTAGTACCTATATTTGTAAGTTACATATTCAAAATCTAGGATAGTTTGTATCCCCGATAAATGAATCTGTTCTAAAGGAATTTTATCGGCGGTATCAAAATTTGCAAAATATATATATACATATTTACCCACCTGGTTAATAATAACCTTTAAAAATATTTTAAATTTTATTCCTTTATTATTCCTGATGGCATTATTTGTAATCAAATCTACGGGTTTTATTATCAAGTGTTAGTTTACAATTTTAAGTGAAATTTCCAAATTATGAAGTATGTAACAAACAACTTCACTTTTATAACCTATGGGGGATTTTAATCTTGGATCATATCGAATGCAAAACTTAATGATAGATAATCTGGAAAAAAAGGAACATATCTGAGTGTTCGTTTCAATTAATTTGGCGAGTATTACAACTGCATACAGTTCCAATGTGTTCCAAGACGGTGTTTCATCAAAGCGAGTCCTTTGAACATCATGTTTTGACGGTGACCTAGATAGGTCATCTAACTGATTAAAAAAAAAATCGATGTCTTCAACCGCCGTATGTTTCCGTATTAAATGGCGTACGCTGGGACATTCTTGGTGGCATGTTTTAATGAGCGACGCGCCGCGTCGTACCTACCTCCCTTTGTTTGCAAACAATGAAGTCTGGGTGTACGGGCGTCGAGCGAAGTTTCCTTGTTAATATTCCATGTTTGGTGTCTGTTAGCTAAACGACGACGGAAGCCCACTGCATCGGTTAAAACAAGTTTCCTTTTTTAATGTTAATGAAGTGACGGCCGCGCGTGCAGCAGGCATTACCTACGTTAAGTGGTCCCTGTAACTGTGCTGTACAAGGACCGCAGTTGGAAACATCACGCTCTTCGGAGAACAAGTTCATATACGCTTGGAATTTTTCATATTCTTAGCGTGAAACCCATATCCCGTAAGTAAAACAAGTTCAAATATATTTTCCTGTAAACAAGGTGAGAAATTATGTTATATTTTTCTCTTAGAATCATATGTTCAGCAGTTTTGAAAATAAGGAGTACCGGTAATGTTTCAATACTGTATGTTTTTCGTGGATAACTTTAAAAATATGAACATTTACAACTACCAAAAAATATATAAACATATAAATAATTCTCTTAACATATCCGTTTTAAATCGGTTTCACGGCAATTTAAAAATGTTGCATTTTAAATTGTAACATTGATATTGTAACATATTGTAACATTGACTAACATATTAGGACAGTAAAACACCCGAAACATATATTTTAAAAAATTCCACTACGTTCAAAATACGTACTCGATAAATACAAAAAAATAATAATTTAATTCGAATGTACTGGCGCTCTAGACATGGTAAAATAATTAAAAAAAAACGTAAAATAAAAATCATTAATCAATAATGTACTTTCATTAAAATGTAAAATCTAAACATAAATTAACTTTATTGGACAAAATAAAAATTACACATTACATACACTAGCAAATTACATTGTGATTCACTGACACTTAGTACATTTTATATTAAATTGCCTTGGATAGTAAGCAATAGTATGTAGACCGAAAAAAAGAAATGCGCCATTTACATCAAACAAACGCATGTAGATATTAAAAAAAAAACTCAAATTGGAACTATGAAATTCCAAAACAGAAAAAAACTTATAGAATATAAATATAAAATAAAACATATAACATCAACATCTGAAACCTATATATTATCTGTGCCATAATTCATAAATGTGATCAGCTACATACGTATATACTGTGCAATGATTTTTTGCCATTAAATTTAAATTCAAATTCAAAATCATTTAATCATATAGGTATTCAGTAAATACACTTATCAACGTCATTTTTTGCTTCTACCATTATGTGCCCATTCTTATTATGTGCCCCTAGCTACTGTACTCACAATTTAAACGGTGCGGATACTTTCAGTGTCTGTTAACCGAAGAACGGATGATAATTGTGTCGGCTCTAACGAGTTGTATGAGCGATCCTAATGATCCAGCTTATTTCAATTCGACCGTTGACCCCACAGTTCAGTCGGTTGCGGGCCAGTCGACACTCGCGTTCACTTGTGTGTGCCGCATAGCCAATTAGGGAGTTTAATGGATTACCAATAAATACACTTCGATTATATGCTTGTTAACAGTTACGCTGCAGTAGTGAAAGTTTAAGTTCGGTTAAGATATTTTAACCAATTAATAAGGAATGAGAAATTAAAAGGTTTCTTGAATTAATCCCGATCTTATCCTTTCCGATTGATCGGACATTCTGAGGGCGTTTTTGAACAGAAAAGATCATCTTTTATAATATATGTACAACTAATATTATAAAGAGAGAGTGCGAATTTTGTGAGTTTGTGTACACGCGGAAAGTAATGGCCGGAATCACGGCATCTATATGAAACATTCTTTTACCATTTGAATGTACAATATTCCGGATGGACATAGCCTATATACGAGTATATCATGTGAATATAATAATATTTTTCACCTGAACAAAGTTAATTATAATGATGCATAATAAAAACACTTTGCAATTTCAACTTTTACAACATATCTAATCTCTGCTAGATAATCGAATGAAATAACAGTTATTTTGATCGATTGTAATAATGATCGACTGTTTCTTAAAAAGCATCGGAAAATGGAGATGGAGGAAATGAAACTTCATCATGAGCCTGGTGAAAGCTGGAATCTAAAATTGACTTTAGAACAGAATAGTATCAGGAAGACGGAGCATTATATTATCGGCCATCTCTGAATAACATAAAATAAAGTGATCACTTCCCTGTCTATTCTCTGTAATTTAATCCTTTAATTTCCCGTATTTCAGATGCACGTTAGGTCATGAATTAGCTTTTACTGTAGTATCATTTTTGGTGTACATATTATTACATTACATTGACCAACAGCGAACGAGTCTTCTTTGGCTAATATGTAGTAGTTGTAGAAAGCATCCTTCGTAAAAGAAGAAACAGAAGATAAACAAGAAGTAGATGTGCATGATATCGCCACAACTGGAGTTGTGAAACCCGCATTGGAGCGAGCAATATTATTAATTTTTAACGTGCTACGGATTTGTGATGGAATTCCAGCGTAGCAATAATGCTACGCAGGTGAGAACTTTTACGTGTACACACAATATGTGTGTGTTGTATACATTACAAGGCGTGTTGGCCTGAGCCCGCTGTGTTATGCAATTCGATTGTACGCACACATTTAACGTACCTATTTATATGTATGTATATGAGTACGGGCCAGCGAAAAGCGATTTTTTTTAAATCGTTAAACTTACCACCGCGAGCGGGAATTTCAGTAGAAGTCTGGATACCTCGATAGAAAACAAACACAGTGGATACGTACATAATGAAAGAACCTATGTATATACTCGAGAGATCTCCATAATATTCTCAACGATGTGTGAAGTCTGCACAAATAGCACTTGGATAGCGTCGTAACACAGACATGAGTTGGTGTGGTGATGACCACGACGTTGATGATAATGAAATAAGTTTATTGTATTAACTGAATATCCCGGACCTACAGGAGTAGGCAAAATGCTGACATCCAGCTGCGAGCCCGGTAAAATACATATTGCAGTGGAAGCCTTCGCAAAATCGCCGGCTTTACAGGAACGCCCCGGGAAATGCGATAGTGGAACCGAGCGGACAGAGCGAATTTGCGAGGGGAATTCGGGGGTATTAATTTACCGAAACTGTTTGCCGGTTTTGACGTTTACACTCGGAATTCCGTTTTGGAAAATTTATCTTCACGATTAAACTTTCGAGGGGATGCAATTGTGAACGCGGAATCGTTGGCGATTGGAATTATTACTTTATAAACAATGTTGGTTATGGCCGCCTTTCGTTTTGATAACATTATTTATAGACATATCAAATGGCGAGAATAATCGGAAGGCAATAGTGTGATGCTGGGATACCTACCTTAATGAAACAATGTTAATGCGAACTTTCGTATGGTTTACTAACCGCCTGAATGGATTGTGGGTGTTGGTCACACGGCATACAATTTGTTTATATTATGGAATACTTTTTATGCAAGTATTAAAAAATCGAAGTGAACAAGTAACGAAAAGTAGTAAATATATATTACCATAAAAAATCACTCAACTGTCAATTAAAGTACAACACGATCCGACAGCAAACTAATGAATTATTATACCAATGTCTGTCAATTAAAGCCTAGATAGATTTCAGAACAGAATAAACGAAGCAGCGCGCACTGCAGTTAACCTTAAATCTTATCAGTATACGCATAAAGAACAAATTTAAATCGCAAAGACGCTTTTGTCAGACGCGAAATTAACGTGTTGCGAATGAACCGGATCCGTGATTGTGTCTTGTTGTTTAGACTAATTAATGTATTAGTGTCAAATGTCATGCGTCAACCTATCAAGAGTTTTTCTTCAGCACTGCAATTTAACTACATAGATGAATTACGATCCAATTAATTTAATCAGTATACGTATAATAAATATATTGTGAATAACCGTATTACACCAAATAATGTACACTCCGGATTATAGCGCCGCTCTTCCCTAAGGGGGCGTCGCATCCGATGAAAGTTTAGAGGCCGTATGGCCAAAACCAACCCCGGGTGGTGTTTAATGGATAGGCCTCTAGGTTTGTCGGGAGGCCCACATAAACAACGCAACCGGCTGCGCTGGTATACGTGAGCATTCACCACCCTCCTCCCGCGCATTTATGGAGGGTAGGCTTTCTCTCTTTGTCCGGGCGCAAAAAAAAAATCCGGAATGTAACTTTAAAACTTTCTTTACAACGTTACTGTTGATGTTTTATTCACCTATGAACTACTTGCAACATAATACAGAGAAATTAAAGGAACATAACCGTATAGTTAGTTATCCATATCAAATTAAGTAGTCACTGAATTCACAACTCAAACAACGAAAGAGTTATTTCGTCCAATCGAAAGCAGAAAGTCACGACATCATTATAAAACATTTCAATTTTCACTCGCGGCTATTAAGAAACGCTTGCTTGTAACTCTGATACCAAAAAGAACTGGTAAACGAAAATGATTATAACTTGATAAACGATTACTGCGTTATCAATACAATTTTATAAATACAGCATATGACCTAGATCGTAACAAAGACGTCGGTTATGTTATAAAAATTTTAGGAAATATAAATAATTGGGTTTTGATGGAATTTTATGAAACGCTTAACATAGCTTCGAATGTACTCGCACTTATAATGTTTTATGTAGAAAGACTGTATAGTCACCTTCCATAAAATGGCAACGTAGTCAATTAGTAAAAAAAATGGCCACAGGTAAAAAACAAAAGGCAAAAGGATTCTATTTTATGTCAATGGCGGACAAACGAGTTTACGGGCCACCCGATGGTAGGTGGGCACTGTCGCCCAAGGATATGCGTACCAAGGAAAGCATAATTAACGGGTTACCTGCCAAGAAGGATACGGCATACCTACTTATTACTACCTCCCAAACACTATAACCGAATCATTCAAAACATTTCACAACTTTATCTAGATCACAATGATGCAGTATTTAAGTTGAACGCTTAAAGCTGACACATTCACATCTTCGCATTGGGATTGGCCGCGTTACTGGTGGACTGGACGTACACAATTGAGACATTCTCAACAACTACCCGAGAACAACCGTTTATCAGCCACAATATCTGCCACGGTCGAAGCATGTTCGCATGAAGCATGAAGCAAGAATCGCACCCGGGAATTAGACAACAGACCTACAAGATTTTTTTTATATTCCTTTATGGCATATCTGATTATGTGTATATTATATCATTAAGAAACTAAACGTTTTCTTCTTGTATTAAAAATTTTTAGGATAGATTTTTTCGATGTTTTTCCTTTTATCGAAGAATCTTTAATGCACAAATTATGGTCGCGGTTATAAAAAACATCGCGCCACAATGACGTTATCATCGGTCGCGGTGTCGTTCGATTCCTTGATAAAATTATTCATTTAGATAATCGCTCACTGTCGATAAAAAAAAACTCACATACAGATTAATAAAACGCATCGTATGAACACTGTTGACAGACTGATTTAAAATATATGTGAAAAAATAATACCTAATTTTAGCGTCGATAAATATGAATGCAATAGAATATGGTTATATTAAGTGAAAGTAATTGTGTCGGTTTAAATGAGAGTAGAGCATGAACAGGATTGGGTGTATTATTAGGTAGATGCGATTTTTTACTTGTGTATTCGTAAACTGACTTTTGGGACGTAAGTGGTTTGGGCTCAAGGTCCATCCGTTCTCGTGTTCAAATCAACTTTCCAACTCGTGGCGTACTCTGCTAAACAACTGAAAAGACTATGCCACCTGATCCTTACTTCTGAAGCAATTGGTACATTGAAAATTTAAAGGCGAACAAGTAGACGGGCCACCAGATGGTAAGTGATCACCGAGCGCTGACATCCATTCATTTGTTGGCCAGGAAGAAGGAAACCCACTGTTCAACTACCTCTATGACATTTGAACATTTCACGGTTGATTCTAGAAGGAGTGTGATAGATAGCCTGGCAGGTACACAAACTTATTACCATGTTTGAATATTATTGGTATTAACTGGTTTGTATAGAAACCGGGGAATACCGGCAAGAAGGGCCTGTCTCAAGAGGTGATATGAAAAGCATAATACGTAACCATAGCTGATCGCAACACATTGTTTGATGTTTGGAATAGCTAGTTATTTTTTTTTCTTAACGCACATTGCCTTAACTGCTAAGCTTATTATAATATATAATAATGTTATAAATAATATTTCCCTAAGGGCTGAATATAAGGGTAGCCTTACAAGCTACCTATAATACTTACGATACGTTACCTACACCCAACCTCCGTCGTTCATGTCATTAATTACATCCTTAGTAAAAGTTAATCAACCGCTATGTCTGTACATCAACCTGGGTGGGTCGAATGTAACGAAGCCTTATATTAAGGTTTCATCATGGCAATTTGACGGTATTTTATGGTTCGGAAACCTATGATGCCAGAGCCACGCCCCATACGTTATTAATTGGCGTTCATAATTTCCTATGGTGCTGTTTATATATAGCAATAAATCATCTTCTATCTCACTTTCACTCGTCTACTTTCCAAGTTTCAAGTACTCGTGCAAGGTGGTATTACATGATTGGCTAGCTATTACTCTCCAAATATATATATCCAAATATAGATATCTAAATATAATATGTTATAAATAATAATAATAATCATAGTAATATCGAAGTATAATTCAACAATAGGAATAGCTTTTCACATTCGCTGACATAATGTTGTTGTTTATCTGCGTAAGTGAATTTTACAGAGTCGTAAACACGATACAAAGTTTCTAATGTTGGTCGTATTTAACTCTTTAACGTTATAGATAAACAGGGAATCCCCGGTTTTCAGCGATGCGACGCTCACACCAGTCACAATTAGATTATAAACTTCGAGAAGAAACATAAGATTTAATTTTGATTGAAGTATTTCAGTTGCAAGTGTCGAATTATAGATATTAATAATATTCAAGAAATCCAGAGCAACAAACACTACTTATCTCAGTAATCGTGAAACCCTGATCCCTGTGCTACTAACAGAGCTTCGAGCTGTACATTACCTTGGGTCTATAAACAATGGTCGCAGTATCGCTAAATATTCTGGTTACACAAACACAAATTCAAAAGCACACGCGGTGTTAATGGAAATACGGACTTGTGTATCTACGAGTACATGAAAACGCATTTTGCTCGGACGATAGTCGGAAACGAACGCGAGGATGTCGGCCTACTTTATGCTAGGAATATATAAATATAATAACATTCTGTGGTTTATTTATATTATGCTTAGAGTATTATTTTGATTAACAAGTACTTAAAAGACGTAAACACAATACTGAGTGAAGTAGAAAAAAAAAAATATGCCCACTAAACGTTATTGTTATTATACTAGAATCCGAAAACACAATGGGTCGTATTTATGTAGTTTAAATTAATAGTTCTATTATTATTACTTTTAAGTTTTAGTTATATGGTATAGTTTAAAAAGTTTTCTTACGAATCGTGTTTCGTAACCATGTTAACATATCACGTTAGACATGCCGTATCAAGAAATTAGTGCAACAGTTTAAATAGGAAAATTATGAGTTAGTAGACGCCTTTTAGATGAACTTCAAAAATCTTTACCTAAATTTTAATTACATTGGTGAAGTAAAGACAGCATTCTTTCAAGTGAGACATATATTCATTTATTTAAGGGAGATATGAGAATATCCTCGTGTTGAATTTTTTTTTATGTTAATAGCCGACAAACGGACAGACGAGCCATCTGATGGTAAGTGGTCACCGTCGCCCGTGGATTTTTCTTGGTTTCTTCTCGTCCATAAATAAACAGTTTTCCGAGACAGTATTTAAAGGAACAATGACGTGAATATGTTTATCAGTGATACCTATATGAATAAATGAATTTAAATTTGACAATTAATGCAAGGTGGAAATGCAGAGTTGACTAACTAACAAGTTTCGTAACAATATGTCCTCAATTCAACTTTGCCGTACAACTATTGTACGCGGTTATATCAAATGCATATAATGAAATCTGGCACAGTTTAAAACAACGACATATTAAACTAAAAATCTTATCCACTTCATGTTCTACTTTTCAATTTCGTACAATTCTTAATATTCAAGTTAACAAAATGCAGTGTATAATAATATAGTCTCCGTATACAAATTTGTTAGATGAAACGTCATAATAAGTCAACATTTTGTTGCTTATATTATCTCTGCCGCAAGTGATTCAGGTCCCTCCGGGTTTAGCCCATCAGGCACAGTGCAAAACGGTTTTAATATTAGGAATACTTATATAACTGTGAATCTACCCTAATCAGACCAGGTGTCATTAGAACATTTCCCTCGATAGTAAAAAAAATTACTAAAAATTATAGTAAATTGCAAACAAGAATACAGTTCATCTGGTCTAAAGTGGACATGTCATTCGAGCACAAAAACGGCAGCCTTTTCTGAAATCAGTCATATTAATACACAAATAACAAAATAACATACGGCAAAATTAGCATTATGATACGTAGGTTGTAAAAACTAAATACAATTTAATTGTTAAAATTCCCATAAAATTTTGTTTACGACAGCTGAAGGAATCCAACATTTCATTCTCCAACGAGTTAAAGAAAGAAGTCTTCAAGGAAGGGTGGGTTTTTAGTAAGTCTAGACGAGGGAGGAAATAAAGTGGGGTGCATTGCTTAGATACTGTATAACGGTAATATTCCGTATACAGCATGATTTTATATCTACTATATTCAAATTACTTTTTTTTATGTACATATGTACAATTTGTTTAGACACTTTTTATATGGTAAGGATTCTTTTCACGATTCCAAACAAACAAATAAGCACTTATTAAATCTATATTATATGCGTTGGTTATCATAATTAGAAAACACTTCATTCAAAATTAATGTCAAGTCAAACTATAATAAAAAAAACTAAATGTATAGCTACATACACGCTGTATATATAATCGGAGATTACTAAATTTGTAAAACTCACCACCAACGCAAACCATTGGAAGCTGGAAAACTGAAACTTAGCATACCTACCTAACTACCAGTTATAATTAACGGAGTTTTAAAAACTCATACCCTACTAAAGGCATGACAAAAGGTACAAGCTTTTGTATTCAAAACTAGATAATAATAAAAAGAGTAACGTTATTCTGTTGCTACACAGAAGCCATCCATTATCCGTTAATCGTTCTGTATAATATTTTACCCAATGTTAACATTCGTTCTTTCGCAGTTTTTCTCCATGAAGTTTTACATTCTTTGTTATTTCATAGACAATGTTTTGTTACTTTTATGCTAAATATCTTAATGGTTACGAAAGTTTTTGTGATTTAAACAGGCGTAGACCATATCGCTTCGACATAACATTATTAATATGATCTATTATGATAATTAGCTAAATTATTACTTATTAAAGAAATAACTATCATATGAAGTTAGTGCTGTGATAAACGGTATTTAATAGCGTTTATAGGAAATATGCGTTTATAAGAACTTTTGGCTAATGGCTAAAAAACCCACACGGCCAATCAAAATTCCAGATAGCCAGTCATAAAACTCAATTCCATATCTGACTAACATGTGATAGGGTTATATAAAAAACATTTCTGACTAGAGTACAAATATAAAAAGAAATTTCAAATAGGTTCTCCTGTTAACTATATTTGAGAATCTATATTCTGGTTTTTGAACAGATTCAGAGGTAGAGGAGAGAGATAATTGCAAAGATAAAAGGGCCGGGTGCAATGATACATTATGAATTTTTTGAAGTGATTCTGCGATCTTTTAAATTGAGCTTTACAAAAAAAATATTGAATAATATCTCATGATGATTATGCAATGGAAATAATGTTGATTACAACTATAAACCTTCGACCGCTACACAGGATAAAACCTTTAAAGCCATTGTAATTAAGCCCTCCCCGCAATAAGGAAACACATGGTCTTGTACGGCATTATACAGTAAGGATGCATTCTAAGTTGTTGGATGTGCCGCGAGGTGTTCAACTGCCGGTTTCTCCAACAGTTGTGTGTTACAATCAACTGATTTAATTAATTAATTAATTCAATTAATTTATTTTAGTAGTTAGAAAAAACAAATTAGTTAAACCAATTATTGGTTTAAGTTAATTTCATTAAGATTTAATTACTTATAATAATTCAATAGATTGTATAAGTTTAATTTAATTTAGATACATTTTTATAGGCAACTACAAAACAGTACAGTACATTTTCTCTTTTGTTTGTTACACTATTTGATTTTTCTTGTGTGTTGTGGTAACTACTGAACCAGCTTAAGTGTTATCAAGAAAGAATTTGGAAACAGAAAGTTACATGATAATAATTAGATGAACACTGTTTTAAATATATAAACTTCCTGAAAACAATGTCTTGCTTAAATTGTCACGTAATTTTTTTTTTATTTAAAAAAGTTTATAGTTTTAAAACACCCTGTTCATTATAATCCAAAAGATGTTCTTTATATACATGCGCCGAGTATATACACACGTAAGAGGATAGGGTAGCTTTCGGTAGATGTTTTAAGGATTAGAAGCCGTAACACCACATTCAAACAAAATAATAGATAGAGACGGATACACTGTTTATATGTATTTAACACCCCTATAGGGGTTACGAGGAGTGTTATGTATCTGCATGGAAATACACGACACGCGTTTAGCTATTAAGGTACCCACTCGTAATCTTGGTCTCTTTGAAATGTTTGACGCACCCACGCACCGTGCGTATAGAAACTGTCAGGCGTTGGAAATTAGCTAATGAAAAAGTGTTCAAGTTTGACAATGATAAATTATGCAAGTTATATAATATATACATATTAGACTAGAATTTCTAGAACCGAGGGTGTTTTAGTGGACCCGGAAATATTTGGTACCGGCCTCAGCTGGAACCGGAAATTCTCGAGACTTTCGGGAATTACGATACCAGAAAAAAAACTAAAATCGAGTTAGGATTACTTATATAGGCAGATAGGCAGATTTATTTGTAAATTTAACATTTTTAATAACCCTTGATTTGTAATTGTTATGGTAAAAAAAATAAGTAAAAACCGTACATTACAAAATCATAAAAGCAACTAGCTAAAGACCAGTACACCACAAGATAATACAGACTAATGTAAATGAAAAAGAAAGATAAGGTCCGAGCCCGCGATACGTTGCGACGCGATATGGGGGGAGTTTGAGCCGAGCTCAAACCATGCGGTGCGATGTAATATGCAATTTTGAGTACCTTAACATCATGATAATAATGTGGAATAATTACTTTGACAATGTTGATGTTATTTTAACAATTAACAGTGATTTTGTAACTAAAAATACCCGGAACAAAAATGTCCCGAAAGCACCGGGACTAGAAGCCTCAGATCCGGTTCTGAAAATTTTCCAGTACATTCTACCTACACCATCTTCTATATAAACCTGTTGAGCCTATCTATCAGTACATTCCACTTTTTTTGTAAAATTTCATGATAAATATTCGCTGTATGACTCATTGATATCAATTTGAGCATTTTGAAAATCATTGTCTGTCTATCTGTCTGTATGTCTCGAGATAACTGCAGTGCGGCTTGACCGATCTTCATGAAAATTGGTGGGTAGGGAAAACGCGTGATCGCGCAGACGATAAGCTATATATAATATCAGTAAACCTGTTAATGTCTTATCCAGACAAAAAGCACAAAATATTTAATGATATGTATATATAATTAATAGTGCAACAATATTGTTATCAATGCAAAAAATTAAAAATGATTATTCCAATTTAGCGAATCCATGAGCGTTCGGTGTTGGGATGTTACGAGCCACTGTTAGGTAATAACTTATATGTCATTTATGTATTATGCAGTATATATTCATATGTTATTTACGACACGTAACCGCCCTCGATTCGCTCCAGAATACATGAACTTTATTTACGTTCACAAATTATAACCACACCCGAAACAATTGCCACTTGTTTTTATTAGGTATTTATAATTTTTGCATGTTTACGCCACATGCACCTAAATCTTTCCAGTAAAAAGTCGTATTCTTGACACTGCCGTGATAACGCAGATAAAGCCTATGTTTTTTGCTACGTAGTGATGGTAGCGTGACCCACTTCATGGCCCATATGTTAGTGACTACTACCGAATAGGGTACTTGTCTATGATATCTTAATTGTGAACACCCATGGAACACTACACATAGGCAATTTTTGAGATTAAAAACGTTACATATTTTTTAATACATTTAGTGTTAGTCCGAAAGAACGATCACGATGTGAGAAAAAAAATAAAATAAAATAAAATACATGCAGATAAATAAACCTTCGTTGTCATGTACAGGTACACTGACCGCACGTTTGGTTAATCGGCCGTGACAAACGTCAAACAAACATACATATTTTCTAAGTCACGCTAGACCCTGTTGTACCTACTGCAGTTAACCACAAAACACGAACCATTCCGCAGAGGTCACGGTCATTAGGCTAAGTCAAATAGATCCAGTCTTCAATACATATATCTATTAATAAATTTTCTTTAAATCTAGTCCGCGTATGCTAAGGTTATTTTTCTATTGATTTCTAAGAGGTCTTTTCATCATTCATCTCAGCTCGGATGTGTTCAATTGCTGTGCCCGAATATATGAATCTATACTCAAAGCAAAAAAAAGGTATGAAGTCACCAGACAATTGCTAACCAAATGCAAGGAGGCTGATACAGAGAATCGAGAACATTATGCAGAGCTCTATGGCATGCGTTTCTCTATAAGAAATTAATTTAATTGTTAATATGCGCATAACTTCGACAAATTCGCCATGCGTTCACATGAGGTCCTGGCGCCTTGCCTTGCCGTACGCCTCAAATAACCATTGAGGTAGCTTTAGTAAGAAAGGCTTATTTGTAGTCCAGTACTTTTTCTTAATACTGCTTATTACTACGTCAAATAATTAATGCAAATACACTTCACCCGAAGAACTTCAACAAAATCTCTGCATGTTACTGCAGCGTCTATTACGGCGGCATTTTGAGTTATTTGTACATCAGTAGACTAAAAACATAATTTAACTAATTTAATCAGTATCAATGTTATACTACGTAGTGTCTTCGTTGAAATGAACAGAAATAACTCGTAGAGCTTGTACGTTACTCTCATAATTTAAAGCGCTTTTTGGTATTGCTAAGCTAAGATAGTGGTAACGGAATATCGATACCATATTAAGGTTCAACCAGGCTCAATACTCTGTTCCCATGACGTAGCTTTTTGCCTTCGTAGTTGTATTATATGTAATGAAAATTCTACACTCTTTACCATTTAAAGGTATATAAAAATTATCAAACAGAAAGGAGCCTTTAATTTATTACACGTAATTAAACATTTATTTTTGACTTATGTTCAAACATATTTATTTTTATGTCAATAGCCGACAAACGAGCAGACAGGATACCTGATTGTAAGTGGTCATCACCGCGAATACACGCCCACTATAACAAAACGCCAAAGTAATCTCAGCCAATACCTACTATAGATATCCACTTATTATTGGACCTCCGACACTAGACAAGCTAAACACAAAAACATCTGACGGCAGACTCTGCAAGAAGAACGAAAGCTAACCAATCAGTACGAGATTAAACTTGACAGAACGCGTATAGAGTGTACATAGTGTGCTTGAAAAGTCTACAAATTAGTACTTGGCTCACGTGATAGCCCATACATCTGATGCACATCTATCTCAATGCAAGAGACCCGAGTCCAACAATGGAACAATAAGAATAAGGAGCTGTAAAAACGATTATAAGGTCTCAACACTTCCAAAATAATATCGCTTTAACATCACCTGTACGCACGTATACCAATACTATAAACCCAAACACCTAATATTCTTCAAGTAATCACTACAACGTGATCTATTCACATTTCTAAAACAACATAAACATATTTCTGTAAAATTATATGAAAGTTACGTCAGGTAGCACCCAAGGTAGCCGAAGCGTTTTTTAATCTAGGATTTTCCTCATCCTCAACGTGGCAACGTCTGTCTAAATCAAGGGCCCTCTCGCCCGCTCGGAGTGCCCACACGTACGCTAAGCCGCAAGCCGCTCACGTCATCGACGCCCCTTATTGAAGCCAGCAAATACTTTAGGGCACCAATATGTGTCTATAAATCGCAGTGTGTGCGAAGTTCTCAAGTTTTAAGCCGGTGCCCGACCTGTTTTACTAGTCTGTGTGAAATTAAACGGGTTCATATATTCTTTATGAATGATTAAAGTATTATCCGTTTGTTTAAATTACTGGCGTTTCCAGTATACGATTATACGATTACAGATTATACAGAGTATACGATTCACATATTAAAATGGGTGCATATTATAATAAATATGTGAATAATAATACAAATTGATCCTATTACTTAAGTTTCAGGGAATTTGTTATCATTAAACAGTATATATAACAATTTTAGTTTGAACATAATATGAAAAACCTGGACGATTTTCGTGCAGTTTTTAGTTTACAGAGAACAGGGAACTAAGTGTATAAGATGACCATAACAAATTATGAAACGCCTGATAATAATTGTATCGAGTTCGGTGTTATCTGTGAACATCTGGGTTATGCTTCCTGAAGTGTAGTTTCCTCGCTTCTTTAATCTTTGATACCTAGTCATTCAATATTGTCCGCTCCATACATACCACAATACGCGAACGCGTAAATTGCACCGCGTTCGATAAACACTGGACGTCATAAACATCGCGTTACGAGTTCGAAGTCATTTCCCGCGCTCCATCAGACCGGAAGTGCATGCACGGATGTGCTCTCGGCTTCGCAACGTACCGACGGACGCCATAACCGCTGTAAACCACCCTGTTACCGCAAACGTTCGGGGATGATTTACGTGAAATGCTATTACGCGTACTCCAATGTACATTCGTAGATTAATCTCTCTATTATAAATATTATAGAGTAGCAAACTGCCCTCGGTTCGCTTCGGGAAAACTACGCTTTACGGTAACAGATAGTACCCGCATTATTTTAAATTAATTTATACCTTTTTTATTTATGGGCCGAATGCAATGAAACAAACTTTAAGTATTAAGTCATGGTTACTGTAATATACTAATAAAAACCAGAACAAAATCGGTTAAGTTGTTTCTGAGATTAGCGCGAATAAACGCACAGACAAACAGACATAAATTCTAACAACTATTGTTTTGTGTTCCATTGCGTTAATAAAGGCCCCTAATAGTGTTTTTTCTCATATGTCGTTCATATACAGAAAGCATTCAGTTAGAATTACTTAATCGTTTAACTGAAAAGCAGCGAAAACCGAGCGTTATTGTTTTTAAGATGATGTCACGCAACCCTTTCACATTTTTTTTCTTTTTATACCACCTATTCAGATTCTTATCTTGTTATCGTGAACCCCTTTTTGAGGACAGTCGGTTTTAGCAGCATCTGCTTCTGTCTTTGCTCGTAGTAATATCAACACATTGTAAAGACAAGCGCTTTAGACTGTATCAATTTTTAAATCAGTCAATTCTTATCAGTTACAAAAAAAAACAACGTAGGACATACAAAAAAGTATGCAGCTAATTAATCGTAGGTAGTAGTAGCGTTTCGATCTCAAAGGACACAGTTCACATAACCCGGTTTTAATAGAGGGTTGAAGCGTAAAGCGGCGTAACAGTAAACACGCCATAAAACATTAAAATAAAAAACGCCATGACAACGGAACTTGCCATGGGAAAATTAAAAAAAATAAAGAAACGACCACACCGCAGCGTACAGTACACCGAGCGCGTGCAACGAAGGACGTGAGTACCTTCGTTCTTATTGGCGTTGTACAGTATATTTTACACGTTTTTGTATCCGAAACCTGCATACGTCACTGTTTTAACACCGCTAACTTGCACTGGACAAAAATACGTGCGATTTTAATTATTTACTTGAGTTGTTTGCTTATTCACATCAACTTGTCGAGGACCAGATAAAGTAGATAACATTTAAAGCCGTTTAAAGTCTGCAAATCTACATGTGATAAGCATAGTGGATGTACCCTTTACTCATTATGTTTTGAGAACATATTCAACAGCAGGATTACGATAGTTACACATATGGATGAATATACGGCGTGCATCCAAGTCGATAACGCGTTGGTGATCGCTTTAAAGCTACGGACGCCCGTGGACGACGGAATAACCAACCATAAGGTGACCCATCTGCTCGTCTGTGTCGGCCATTAACAAAAAAATATACACCTTTTTTGAATAAATTGAAAGCTTTAACAAGCTTACACGTAATGTTTAAAGCTCGCCGCGTTTCCTGTATCATCGTAACAAATCAATGAAACCGGTGTCCATTCACCGGCTTGATTTTAAAACCAGTTGCGATACACCTAGAAAACCATATGACACACTTGCTTGTATCACAATCTAGTACGCTATTGGTATTTTGAGGCATTTTTGAGAAGCCGGCATATATTTGGGTAAGGAAAAAATATGGTGACAAAATATTCTGAGATTCAGTTCATTGAGAAAATTTAGCATTTTTATGAAGAGTTTTGGAATAATCAAAATGCTATTTAAAATAATATAATCTTATTACATATTACTGCCGTTAAATATATTATTTATATACATTGAGTGTTTAAAGTACAGGCGGCTTTGCTTGTTAGGGTGTTCTTATAGGGGCTAACATGTAACTGTTAATGTTACGGTTGTAAAAATGGACAGTCTCATGCGACAAATTTAGTGAATGTTAGACCTAGAACGAAAAATAATCATATTAAGAAAAATAATAATTATAATCATATAACACAAAACCAAAAAACAGGAGGAGTAAATTTTTGATTATGTTTAATTTGTATGATGTGTCGCCATCTTTTGGCGAAGCACAGAACTTTTATGTCCTCTAAGGAGGCATACGCAGCTAAGGGCGAAGAATCGTATCGTTACTAGTACAGGTAAGCGTAGATCAGATTTATTGTACTGGCAACTACTCAGATAAATATTAACCCATTTTTTACTATTTTATTGAATTTCACATAACATTTTTGGTTGACAAAGATATACGTGATGGGACCGAAACAAATACTATTCGAAGGAAGCGTTAATTTAATCAATTTAAGGGAGCATAGAAAACACCCCATAACGTATCCATCAATTTGTATTGTTCTACTATGCCTCTTTGGTAATCCCCAGATGCGACCCACCGCACCGGTGCGGCGCGACGCGGCGATGCACGCACATTGAATTAACATGACCGCGCTCGCGCTGTACGCGGATGACCATACGTGACGTAATTAAGTTGAAGTCTATGACCCGTAACGTAAACAAAATCAGCTTCTTTATTTTTCTGTATTTTATACCGGTTTCACGAAAAGCTATTAATATTTATGTTTATATGTGATTTGTAGTAAAAACTAACAATATTGTCCCGATTATATTCTTACGACTTGTAAGTTTTTGTATAAATATAAAAAAATAAATAAAAAAAAACGACTTCTGATTTATGTCGAATTGTGTACACATATAAATAATTTATACACTAACATTTTATACGTCATTTTGTTTCTTTTTTTTTTAATAAACAGTTTGAATAAACAATCCACAGTTGTTTACAATTCTTACCAAATAATCCAGATGTGGAACAATTAGATACTGACCTGAAACAAAAGCAAACAATAAATTAGTATGCAGCCGCTAAATGTAGCGTTCGTTGTGTATGGTGAAACTAA
The DNA here is from genome assembly GCA_003671415.1 of Megathymus violae. Lineage (NCBI taxonomy): Eukaryota > Metazoa > Arthropoda > Insecta > Lepidoptera > Hesperiidae > Megathymus > Megathymus violae. The sequence continues at coordinate 1,670,241 of PDGT01000061.1, forward strand.
AAATAACTACAATTACTGAACTAACTGAAGCAACACAGGTTTGTTTATTCATAACAAATGTAACAAATTACTTATTACAATTAAAAGCAATTTTCTCTTGTAAATACGTATACATAGAATATTAAGATAATATTTAAATTAAGAATCCGTCTTCGCTGCTTAAGTGTGGAACATATCATCAAGAAATTTGGCCACGTTACAATTTTATTATCAGTATTAATAGATAGATTTTACACCTAATATAAATAGTTTATTCATTTTAAGTAGCTTTTAATAAACTTGCAAAAGAAGAGTATTGTGGCCAGCAATACAAACCATCTATTTTAGAATCTCAAAATGTCTTCTCAAAATATCTTCTGTGATAGGTAAGTCTGCCGTCTAAGATAGATTGTGACAAAAATCTTAACATAACAAAAAAAAGCTCGAAGGCTGCTGGGTTTAAGTGGGTATTCAAGAGTCGAAAGAACCCGACACAATAAAACGAAAGTGCGTTTCCCAATGTTATGTATAAAAAAAACGTTACAGTAGCAATATACCTACTTGTAAAATTCGTTTGATGGCATATCCATTTGCAAGGAAGTTTTACAGAAACTAGCGGCCTCATCCGACTTCGTTCGGGTTGGACTATTAATTTTGTATACATAATAATTAAATATTTAATATTTTTCTCCTTCATTAGACATCGTTAGGTAACCTGACATTTTATATAGCCCGTTAACTGGACTATCACGTGTTCTCACAACATACCAATTTTCTCAAAGATCGTTTAAGCTGTTTTTGAGTTATAACGGGATATACAGACAGATAAAACATTCAAAATGGTCAAATTTATGTCAGTGTGTAGTATAGATATTAAGATAGCAAATATTTTGACAAAAAAAACCCCCCGACTACAATGCGAAAGTGAATTGCTTGGCTTCACAAAAAAAAATACAAACGACTTGAAAACCTCGACCTTTTTTGAAGCAGGTTAAAAAGTAATGTAATAGCAACCTATAATTGTCCCACTGCTGAGTTCGGGTCTCTTGTTAGAATAGGATGGTTCGAGGCCATGGTCCTCACCGTGGGACAAGTAGGAATTTCCAGACTTCCTAATATCGTTGTGAACATCATGCAGAACTGTCATGTATGCAGGTTTTACCATGATGTTTTTCTCCACCGAAGTAAGTGATAATTTGAAAACTTGCGAGATGCATGCAAGACTCGAACTCAAGTATCCCGTTCGGGGGACCGACGTTCAAGCCACTAGGCGACCGTTGCTTATTTATATCTGACACTAGTAACCGTTATCGCTTCACTCACGCAAAACTACAACTTACGCTTTGAAATAGCATTCTTATAGGACTGGGATTGTATCGTTCTGTCAATTAAAAAATATATTGATTTATATTTTTTTTTTATAGACGAATGGCAATGAAACGCCTATTGCAACACATTAGTGAAAAACATAACAAAATCGGCTAAATCGTTTCTGAGAATAGCGCGCACAAACGCACATACAACTATCTAAGAGAGTAAGTTAGACAGGCTCTCGCGATTCTTCAGCATTCTGTCATCGTGTTGGCGTATACGGATATAAGAAAACTGCAGATTTGTCGATTTTACTTATATAAAACATATGTAGATATCTTATACACTTTGATATGTCGTCCGAGTTGAAAGGCTGTTAGACACACACTTATCGTTTTCATAGCTCCTAACACATTAGGAAATGGAAATCAGAGCACATTATGTTACAATTTTAGATAATTAAATTCACATTAAGATAAACGAAAACGCGCCGTATAGATAAGGACCTATTCGCCTTTTACTATTTTGCTATTCCGCGTCGCGAGTTTCATTAAAAATATCTTGCACTAGAGAAAATGCCCGCATATTACTTGTGCCTACTACTGTACACAATTCAGATAAATTGTTAGCAGCTAGCAGAAAAAAAATACGGTTGATTATACAGGTGGAAACTAAACTTTCACCTACAACGCTTTGCATTGCATATTTAAAGGTGTTATGGAAAGTGTCGACCTAAAAACAACAAACAATTCAAATATTTTTTAACAAAATAAAACCTACTTCAATGTGAAGGTGAATATATTTTTTGGTTTCAATGCTCATTTTTTACCCCCCTAGAAGTAGCATTTTCACTTTAAATTTAAGTAGGATCAAGCGGAAATTATAGCCTCTCAAACAAGAAAGGAATTTTCCAGATCGGTTAAAAAATGACCGAGTTCCGTGTTCGTAAACAAAAAAAAAACTAAAGGTCACAAACACAAAAAAAAAATCCAAACGAATTGAAAACTTCCTCCTTTTTTAAAGTGGGTTAAAAATGGATACTTGATTTAAGCTGTCGAATACTTTCACATTTACATCATGTTAATGCATGATAACAATCATTAATGCGGTGACTACCACTACAACTCTTGCAATTGTTAATGACGCCATTTGGCATTGAACCTTACCACAAACACCCTCGTTATCTTATGCAATATATTAAGTAATTAGTTAACATTTACGACTTTTTGCTCTTAGACCTATGTATACTCGTTTATGGCAATTGCTGACAAGAGTTAGACCAGCTACTGATAGTGTCACCGCCGCTCTTGGACATCCGAACAAAAAGAGATCGTGCAAGGCAAAGTAAATAATACTGATACGTTGCCATGCAAAAAGGAGACGAGGCACACGCTTCAAGAACTGGCCATTTAGTAAGCAGCGGTTACCTATTCATAGAAGTAAAGAACCCTACCATCATGGAAGATTGCCATACCTACGAAAAGCAGGCGAGGTTGGTTTAGACTGTAGGATGAATTGAGCCGCTCAATCCCAAACACTATTACACTTGCTCTCACTATGTAAATTCGATAGGATTCATCTGAGACAACACTAGTCGGGATCACCATAACAATGTGACGACATTTGTTTAGTTAAAATATTTACAAGTACAAGTAATTAACGTAGCCCGTTTTCACATCGGAACAAGAGCGGTATATTCTATCATACCACATATCCTCAAACTTATTTTGCCCACCGTCCATTTTAAAAATAACAAACATTCTGGAGCCTCTTAAAAAATGATGCGCATTTAAAAACAGCTACTGAAATTTTACGTTTTTAAATAAAAAACAATAATTAAATATACAGAATATAAATTAAATTATTGATTTAATTAAAATCGACATGTAATTATTGAAAAAACTAGTATCAGCAAACCATTTTGTTAAGAAGCGGAATAATTATGGACTTCATTTTTGACCGCCGCCACGTATGCGATGTCTCTAGGTCTAAAGATATGCACGAGTATTGGCGACCACTTACCATCACTTGACCCACCCGTTCGTATGCGGGCTGTTATTACCATTAAAAAAATTGTTGCGCCTTTCAGTTCATCATCACTACTCATAATCTCACCGTTTCCGAGTAGTGTCTCCTCAGACATTAACGCTTCCGTAGTAGCCACCGATGAGGCGTTAACTCTCACATTGAGAGACATATGGTATCCTCACTTTGAGAAACATAAGGTAAGAGCAATTTAAGTAGATTGAACCAGTTGATTAGCTTAAGGGCACGGCTAATTTAAAGGAGCTGTATCTATCTCAAAGCACTCATTAGGTTTCTCGGCCGAAGCCGGCGATAGTCAATTTGCAATTCGCACACGACTGCGTCCGGTGTAATTGACACCTTACAATAAACGTAAAACTACCTACACACTATCCGGACCGGCAATACACGGTACACCCAACGTGCGTAATGAACATATCCGGCACGTGTACATTATCGGTATTTCTGGTTTTTTTTTTGTTCAGAGAAAAACAGATATTGTTGTGAAATAAAAATAGTAGCTAGAAATCTTTGTTTTGTTTCAATGACCGAACCTGACTGATGAAATATTAGAAACCTTTTAGGATTACTAGTGTATGTAACTAACAATCTGCCAGTTACAGACAAGGAAGGAGCACATAGCGATGAAAAAATACGCCGTAAGTTAACGAGTTTTATTTTAACTAACCTTTGGCGTATAAAGTAATGACTTTTGATGAGCGCATCACGTATCAAGTGAATGCGCTCTTTTGAACGACAAATATATTTTATAGAATTTAGAAATTTATAGTTTGAAAGAGATTAAATAACGCGCACGAAACGTAACTATCCTCCAAACTAATAAGACTTAAATTATGAAAAAATAAACATGAATAAAGGTCTTTATCCATTTTTAATACAAAGATCACACACTGAGACCGCCACCCTAGGATTCCCTGTATTGTGGGTGGCATGGATATACACAAAAATAAATCACAAGCGCCCATGACATGGGAACACACATTTATCCGTCAATGAAATGTCTCCCCGGTCGGGAATCGAACCCGGGACCATTCGTTAAGCAGACAGCGTCACTACCAACAGAACTAGAGGGTCGTCAAACTTAATCAGTGAATAAAACAATCGAAACCATAAGTGTCTATGAAAAATGGAAAAAAAAATATATTCAGGATTAATTAACTGCCAAATTGAGTAACTGCAAACATGTTACAATACTAAAATGTGTAGCTACCTCGCGGGATGACAAAAAATCATACTTATATGATGATGATGGTGATGTCGTCCTTTGCCGCATCCGACAATAGCGACTCCTACTGTCAATTACCTGTCCCTTTTCTCTGGTGGCAGCGGATATGACTAGCGAGACCAGACTTTGATTTAAATACTCGGTCACATGGTGCCACAGTATAGCTGACCAGCAGAGTTGTACGTGTACGTACAGGAGGGCTCAGGCCGACTTTTACGGAGTTGGCGCTTTGGGTCAAGATCTTCGAGACGCTTCGAATTTGTAAATGTTGTGATTGTTGGTACCTTAACATTATATAGTTCTACGGACAAACGCGGCGGTATAACACTCTGCCCATAGAGCACAACATTACTTATATAATCGCTTTCCACTTTATTTATTGTGCGTAATAGCTCGTTGTTTCTGTATGCGACGGGAAAATTAGTACTTCGGTGTTATGAAATTGCAACATCCTGTCACTAGTTGACGTAACTACGAGTATGTATAACATATTATGTGACTTCGATTAGAAATGCCATTAATAGTTTATTGCAGTAGAACTTCGAGAGACACTGTAGCTGGTGCTTGTGTAACATAACAAACAAAGGTATGTATGATATATATTAACCCGGGTGCCAGTTAAAAAATAGGGAAACTTTAATCGACCATTAGCTTGCCTGTTTTTCTATCTATTACACTTAGTTTTCTATAAATCTACTTGATGAAAGACGTTGAAATATAATTAAAGTATACTGTGGTAAACCAATGATAATAAGTAAAGGTTGAGTTAAAAATTAATTTGAAAATAAAAATAAAATACTTCTGGCAAATAAAACTCAAATAGTTAAAACAAACTCGTCAATCGTTCGGGCTGGAATGAAAGAACTCGTTACGTTGCAAATATTTTTTACAACTTATAATGCGAAATATTTTCTAAGATGGAATTCTTCTACTATTCAAAGGACTATTTATGTATTTAAATGTGTAATCAATGTAATTGATTGAAATTGTTTACAGACTATGTCATGTCGCTTAGGTTGTCAAGGGAATAACGACGTAATAGATCTCTAACAGGCGTTTCATGTTGAATATCTGTAAGCTACCACGCTCGTGGATTTCACCGAATCCTCGTAACGTGTATTAAATTACTGTAATCAATATATCCGTGAGTTTAAATGCGATTGGTTACTGCCGGTTAATTGAGAAAGAGCTTGAATATATCAGTTTTCTCATACATAATTTCTATCGCGTCACTGCAATCCTTTAGTGTGTTTGAAGCCCGTACTCTTCAACCTCCAGTGCGAGGATAATTAAGGCAATCAACATTCCATGTATCACAATTGAATACTCAGGTACTAGGACACCTATTACACATTGGAACACTTCAACTGAAGTCATTCAATTTTACATGGGGCGGCAATGCTTTAATTTTCACATTACAGTAAATTTTCAATTGAAGGGCGCGGCTCGCCTTTGCGCAATAGAAATGGGTGCAGTGTAAAAAGCTTTACTAAGCCTTTCTACTGAGAGATGACGATAAAATACAACATTTTATTTACTGTCTACTGAGATTAGTTACATAAAGTTTATTACGCTGACAATATCCATTAAAAATCATGAATTTTGCTAGTTTTGTTCTCGGTTTTTGATACGTGTATAGCATTCCAATTTAACCGACGTCCAGAAGAGGATTCTAATACATGATTACACATGTAAGTAATAAAAGTGTCATATTTAAATTAGCATTTCTTTTATTCATGTGAAAATTAAGCAATAGAAGAACTAGGAAAAATTATTCGGAGAAAAAGACACTTTTCTTGCATAAGATAAAAAATAAAAGAACGCACACACTTTGACATTCTTAAAATATAATAGAATGAAGATATGTAACTGTATTTGGAACGAAAGAGTAATATATCAAAATATAAACGGGCACCTTCGAACAACCTTTGAGAGGGCGAATTCGCATCGAAGAATAATATTATATCCTTAAGAATAAAATTTATTGTATTTTCAATTCCACTCCTATGTTAGGTTCTACGGAGTTTTTTTCTAAAATAGGCACGCACTAGTGTTTAGTCTACTATTGAAGTTAAGAGCTGTCAAAACTTTTTTCATTTCACAGCGATCTGTGTAAGTACCCTCGAGTCTTAAAGCTTCGTAATTTAATACAATTTCTAAATAAAATACAATTGTTGAATAAATCTCGTTAGTTAGTTAACTTAGGATTTTCCCACAATAAAATATGCTTAAATAGTGGAGAAATCATCTTTTTACTATGAGTGCGTCAAGCAAAGCTAGCATTTATAATTGTATTCATGGCTTAACAGTTTCTTAATAAGTAAATAGCGAGTGAAGGCGTCAATGCCTATTTCCCCGGCCCTTCTATTCAGTAAAGAGGAAATTTAACTGATTTATAGAACCATTATTCTTCTTCACTACAATGAGCAATAGATGAATAGCCCATACCATAAATCGCTAGACAGAGCTGACTGTTCTGAAATTTAGACAATGCCATTAAATTTACTCACGAACATTCACAAATGCTAGTAAATATTAAAGAACTGACAACAGGTTTAACTATCCCAGAACTAATGTCTTTAGTACAGAATATACTCATAAGCAAGAATTAGTGACATTATCGCGGTGAGGTTGGCATAGGTCCGATTCACTGGATGTAACATAACACAGTAAAGAACAGTTGTTTAGACAAAATAGAATTGTATGAATATAAAATTAATATTATATTATGAAAAGAATCAAATATTACCTATTACATGTGTTCAGTAATACACGCAGCACGACTGAATCTTTACATATAATAAAACGTTAACTGATCGCTTTCTGTACATGGAGGATATATTAGAAAAACTACTATAGAACCCAAAACAATAGTTGTTAAAATTTATACCTGTGCGTCTGTGCGCGCTAATCTCAAAACGGCTTAACCGATTTCGTTCTGGTTTTCGCTAATGTATTGCAGTAAGCATCAGTTAATACTCAAAGTTCGTTTTATTGCAATCCGTCCATAAATCGAAAAGCTCTAAATACTTTTTATTTATACAACGAAAGAAGTCAGACCCAAAACAAAGTAGCTTTTCTGAAGCGAGAGCAGTTCTCTAGTAATCAATAAATTCTTATTTTTAAAGTTTTCGTTAGGTGCGACGTGAGAGTAAATCGAGATTTTGTCGGACGGAAGTGACCATGCTACCAGTATTTGTCAACTAATGGCAAACATCTTAATTATTACTAATAAAAAGCTTTTTTTTTATTCAACATACTTCAAAAACAAAAAGTAGAATATCGTAGTAAAAGACGAAAATTTATTTACATAAAATATTATTATACATATGCACTACAAACTAAAATGTTATAGAGGTCAATACATTTATATTTTTAAATTTTTGACTATCCGTGTGTCGATTACTTATGATCGGGTTATGAGCGCTTCTATTAATAAAACGCTTGGTTTTGAGGAATTAAAATTGCCAAAATTAAAAGGAGTTATTGAAAAGATTTATTTAACCGAGCCTAGCTAATACAATTTTGACAAACTATTGAAAGGAATTATTGAAAAGGTGGATGTGAATGTCCTATGATCTGTTTTATGATCAGGTGGTAGATAGGGCATGTATTTTATCATCATATTCGCTATCTCGTCCACGAAGCAAGTTTCTTGAAGGAATAACGTGTTTTTGTTTGACAGACGTTGAGGTCACCAATCTCAAAAAACCAGGTATTTCAAATTAATCCTTAAGAATACCGAATCATTTGTAATCAACTACGATTAAAACTAATTGAAGCTTGGTTACAGATGGATGCAGTGGCCATTTAACAGAAGATGGAACGCAAACGTAAACTTATATTTGCGTTGTCGTTTGTTAAACATTTTTCAATAAAGCAGTGTCAGTGCAGTGACGTCACAATAACATTAAATAAATAAATAAACGTTTACACAATCACATCCCCGCACTAGGATTCCCTGTATTGCGGGTGGCATGGACATACACAATTATCACATGGACAAACACCCATGACCCGAGAACAAACATTTATCTGTCACATAAATATCTACCCAGGCCGGGAATCGCTCCCGGGATCCCACGCTCGGCAGGCAGGAACACTACCAACTGGGCTACGGGGTTAGTATGAAACATGTAACACAACTTGAATTTATATCATTGACTACACAGCACCTACCAGCTCACCAATTAAAATCTTGATGGAAAATTATATGGAAACGTAATAATTTATACTAAAATGCCAATAAATAACATTGAGAAATCTATTTGCATTTGACGGTATGTCTGTCATGTTGCGAGATGCGGCGGGCATTTATAATCGTGAGGCGAGTACTTCACGGCCTTGGATTGAACTGAAGCGGTCGATATCATTGTATTAGCTAGGCTCGGTTATATACATATATCGATATTTAATTTAAATCAGTTAACTTTTAAGTTTAAATATATAAAAACAATAAAAAACGATATTTTTGGATTAAAATCGATATTGTATTACTAAATTTGCTATCCTTATTTTTTTTTTTTTATTTCTTCAATTTGACTTCAATACTTTAATATTTTCCAGGAATAATTTTAGACGACTATCAGGTTTGGCGAAAATCATTTCTTTGTTTCAAAATAAATAACGATACTATTTGCAAATATTTTACTCGCCCATCCTGAGTACTGCAGCGCTAATTGACGCAGCAAATTACAAACCTAGTGCTATTATAACGTATCAGTTCTACTGCAGTATTGTAAAGAACAAATATAAAAAATAAATATATTATTATTATTTAGGATGAACTTAAGTTGTAGTTATTAAACACAATTTTTTATATTGTATACATCCTAAGTAACATCCATACCACAAATCTCATACTAGTAAATCTGAAACTATTATTTACGAAATACCAGTAGGTACCTACTATTTATTTACCAACTGTTCCTTGTTGAACGTAAATGCACCTACATAAATTGAGTTAAGTTTGTTATTCGTAATAGGGCACTAAAATATAATATGAACACTAAAATATTGTAGTCCATACTTGTACATACTATATGTAAAAACGTGAAACTAAAGTATACTTGTATGTTATTAAATTTCACGTATAAATAAAAAAAAACATCAGTTCACAGAAATATTTAAAAGACAATTTTATACACATAAATGAAAAAACATTAATTACAATCTACCTACATATGTGAAATTCAAGGCGAGGTTGCACGTTATGTACAAATAAATGCATAAGGTACATCTCAATCGTACGGAATAGCATTGCGTCATGAGTGCATTGACAGCATTCTGTAAAGTTCGTGAAGTGAGATAGGATCTTACGAAGTCTCGGCCCGCAAGTGTCAAGTCACATAAACAATGATTAACAATGTCATTTGCTGGAATCACGTTATTGTTTACCTAGAGGTGGCATGAGATATTTTGTGCAGAAACCGTGACATCAGGCTTCGCTTACGTTAAGATTTATATTATAATAGCTGATCTGGTAAACATTGACTCGCAATATATCAAAATATCGACAAGATTTGATAAAAACTTGGCAGCGGCTCTCAACCGATGGGTATGCTAAACTATGGATAATTGTCTCGACAAAACAAATATATTATAAGAAACTGACTTAAATCAATCGCTCAGGAGATACACAATTAATAACAGACGCATCGATGAAGACATAAATATCAACAATTACATATAAATATGGTGTGCATAATTACATAAAACCATAAACAGGATACAGATTTGAATAAGTAATCAGGGTGTAATGAAAAACAAGTAAATTCAAATCTTTATAAAAGAATTGATAAGGCATACTACCTAATTGGATTTGAGAACAACCAATTGTTTAAAACGATCAGTAAAACTAAGTGATTTTCAGTTCAAATCAGTGGCGGATAATCTGCGCAGACGAAATTAGAAAGTTGTCGTTAAACATGTTTGTACGCCATGTGAAGCCACCGGAGACTAGAATTACAGGACGTGTAGGCCATGAAAGGGCTTCGTCGGTTGCACAACGAAGCGAAGGTAGCAATATCCCACGCTAATATTTCACAACACACAAGTGAACACCTTTCGACTATTAGCAATTCTATTTGACACCTACGGCACTTGCCGATACTGGGTTGAGTTATTGGAGCGACGCAGCAATCGAAGCCGGCGCACGCGTAACTGGCTACGGGTTATTCAATTCAGTTTAGTCTACTATAGAAACAACATAAAAAAAAATAAGTCAACTCCTGCTCAGTTAAAAAAATATTTTGGTTATTTTTTATTACATGATTACAAATAATATAACTATATAAATATGCATTTATATCTTGCTAGATATGTTATATAGGAGAATTTTTTTTTCTCCCATATGAAATTAAAATTTTACAATTAAATTAAATTAATGAATTAATATTTGAAAGAAACTATATTTACATTAAGTGTCATCTACTACAAGTTTAACAAAATGTATTCTAACTTGACTGTATGAATAAAAAGTTTTTAAATAACGATTGAGAGTGTAAACTAATAGTAAGTTTTTAAAAAGGAAGTTGTTGCTACAATTGTAAACAGGAAAACATCTTTGTTGCAACATAGGTCATAGTCAGATAAAATGTTTCGAATAGATCCAATAATTACATCCAAAAGCAATATATTTTTTTCTTTATGTTATAAAATTGTTTGTTCAGCAAATCTATAATTAATACTTGCAAAATAATTTAACTTTCGTTCCAGGGCCTTTGCATATCGCCTACGTTATGTTCGTTAGAGTTTACTTGAATAATTGAGCAATGCTGGAAATAAAACTGTGTTCTGCAGTGTAGTTGTTGTTGTACTCATGTTAATTAACCAATCTTATGAGATCCTTTTTTTCTTCAATTATCACGGGTATTTCATTTTCTGTAGATAATATTTCAAACGAATAACTTTCAATAAGGATTTATTTCGGAAGATTGCAAGATTGATTTCGGAAAAGACCTGGCAATGTTATTAAGTTACTAAGCGCACAAGATTTGATAACATCGCAGCGGGAGGCCGGCTTCCTGTGGTTCCCGACGGCAGTACATACATCTTTAACTAGGCGTCTAACAATTTAACTTTCACAAACCGTTCCCGATACTTTCTAATAATTTATTCATCTGTTTACAAAATGTATGTTTATTTACAATACATGAAATTTTAAATTGCTTTCTACTTCAACTAGGTACTTCTCCTTTCTCTAGATGAATTGCATTTGGATAGATATCTCGGCGAAGAATTATATAGCTGAGGAATACTGACCATTTGCATATAAAACATAGAAGGTATATTAGTGTATAGGTACATCGTCAAAATAAGCGTTACTGTTTTTCGAGTCTTCCTTTGTGCAATTTTAAACAAGCCGAGTGATCAAGTAATAATCGAAATCAGTAATTGAGTTTATTTAAATGAAATATCACTCTCTGAACGCATAGATCTAGAAACTGTGAACAATGTTTAAATTAAATTTGTCATAAAAGTCTCACTGCCAGATGGAGTGTCATTCAACTACAATTATTGGAGACACAAAAAAAGGGACAAAAATATTCCATGCCAACTATTCTGAGCATTTACAGGCTATAATTACTTTAGGTACATTTAAAGCATTTAATACCATTGTCAGTTATTTCAAGACAAAACTGATGCTGAATCCATAAAAGTAGACGACAATGGGCTTTGTTATGCTTGACATATGGTTAGGAATAAGCTTGTAGAATCTCATTTTTTAGGCGAAGAATCTTAATTAATAAGACTTCGATGTTATTTTCGTTCCTTCTCAGTTTTCATCTTAATTTTTTTTTATAATGATAAATTATTAACCAAGTATCTACAAATAAACGCAAAACGAAACTGGAATTAATACAAAATAACTGCACACCTGTACTCATTAGTGCTTTAAAAATATTTGATCAACGTTCTCGTAATTGTATGTCAGAAGTTTTCGATTTCACTGTTCCATTTTTAAAATAGTTTTTTGTTTCCATATATGTATAATATAATATAATATAATATGTGCAACTACAAATGATTGTATGACTTCTGAGTGGCTCTACTATGTACGCAATATATATTATATTTAGATGGCGGTTCAAATATTCTAGATTGGGGACAGCGCCCAATATCAAATCTAAGGTTGGTTATTAACAAATTATGTATTTATGAACCGAAACTATTAATATTTTTAAGGAACTCAATTACGGCCATATATTAAAAACGATCTAATAGTTTTATGTACACAACAAAAAAAACGTCGTCTATCAAACCAGCTCGTATAATCTTTTTGTTATAGTTATTTAACTTCGGTAAATTTAGACCCTTTTTATACACTTTCATTCAGGTTTGATTCTATTTGCTTAATATACAAACATGAAACATATCATGTACCACTCAAACATATTTGACGCACAGTAATCAACGTTTATTTTAAAAGATTAATGTTTTTCTGAATAAGCAAATGCCGGTTGATTTGAAAATTGTTCTCCCCTTGAGGCAACATTCCTCCTCCTCCTCACATCCCAAGCGTTAACGACTTATAAAATAAACAACTTGTGAGAAGCGTGTTCTTTGATGATTATAATATATTTTTAGTTGCACAGTCAGTTATCATTAGTGTTGCACAGTTTCAACGACACAGGACTATACTTATTAATTTCTTAGGCATATTAATGGCATCTTTATAGCAATTATATTTTTATAGCTGATCTTAATCTGTTTTGGATGACTTGAAATAAAATGTATTTAGACAAGCAATTTTTTTATAAATAACGTCGTATGACCGTTACTTTTAAGAAAAACATAATTGCTGATGAGTACGAATCTAAAATAATGGAAGACAAATTCATGTAAATTATATGAAACAGGAGATGAATTAATTTACATCATCGGTACAAATCTACAACTGATGTACTTTGATAAATTAAAAATATTTGTTCTATTCATTAACGGTGACATAATAAAAAAAACTTATAATACATATATGTTTAGTCATATAGTATGTACCTATCATGTTATTAAGTAGAATTACTTAATAAAATGTTAATTTAAATAAATAAATAATTTAATAATTAAATAATTTAATAAGACAACATTGTCCACGGCAGCATTTATAACTCCTTAGACCAAAACACATTTCTGTTATCCAATCGTTCGTTAACAGAGATAGTTGTGTACTAAATGCTAATATTTAAGCGTAATTTTCTACAAGATAATATGAACCTCTTCACAACAACCATCACATGTGCGTAATATCTGCGCAAGTTCATTAGCGTTAGGCCTCAAGCTTCCATCTCCATAATAATAGTTCACAAACCACTGTTACTGCACTACGTCACGAGGACGTCGGCTTCCCACTCCATCATCACTCTTCATCTCATGTACAACAACTACGCGTGTTCTACTCGTTCTTTCTTGTAGACGCATAGAACATGTATAACTTTATTATTGAATTGAAGTAAAGTAAAAAGCAAGTGTTTAGAAATTTAATTTACATAAGAAATATTAATTTAAAATCCTTATTAAAATATAATCGAACTTTAATTCAGTTTCTAATGGAACGAAAGTTGAAACATAGAAGATTGAAACCAAAGAAAACTTTATTTAGCACGCTAAATAATAACGCTTAATTCAAAGTTTCAAAATACTGGATACTGTATTTTAGCAAACCTAAGCGAATAATAAAAAAATATCTGGGAATAGGCCGATTATGGCGCTGGCGTGTCGCAAGGGAGTATTCTGTTACCTACCAAAATTTCAATGATTGTAAATTTTAAATAAACCTATGTGTTACATCGTATTCCACTTGAAATTCATAGGGCCTTAGCTGCACAATAATTAAAACCTAATAATAATAAGTTTGTATAAAGTCATTAAACAATTATCATCTTGGTATAGCTCTAACCAGCACGAGGCAACACGCGATAACACCCAGTGCAGGTATTACGCTCGAGTATGACTAATCGCTCCTCGGAATATTGCTTATCAGCAATCTTCTCAAACAAAATGACTCGACAACATCAAGTACATTTTATTAATGCTCAAGGTAAAGAAAATTAATAGTAAAACTAGTATGAATGCATGTATACCAACTAAACAAAGAATTGTTAGAAGTTGCTACTTATGAAAATTTACTCAATTGTAATAAAATAAAAGGATTACGATACCTTTATTTAAATTTAATAAATACCTTCGTTGTTTTATTGTTATTGTTTCAATTTTATTTCATATTACAAGAATATATCAAAGGCAATATGGAAAACTAATTATTTAATTACAAGTATAGGAACGTTTAGTCGGACATAAAACACAGACAAAAGACAAATCTAATTAAACTGACAGTATGATTTACAAAAAGTAGGTTGTTCCGCAAAGGTTTTACATGTGTCTAAAAAATTTATGGGGATACTTTGTAAATCTGATTTTTTTTTTATATTCCACATTTTTCATAAATTTTATATACTATCAACTTAATGTCTAGTTAAATCTTTTTTGACTATACTATCAAGACCCGATTATGAACTATGGCCCAGTCTGTCGAATTTAAGTTCTGCCCACATAACAATAGGCTTCTAGGGTCTTGGTTGTTCTTGAATTTTAACAGTGAATATCCATTTCAAACGCGACACAGGAATTACTGCAAAAGTATCAATCAGTGTGTGTACCTTTGTCTTAACTTTACAATTCGAAGCATATTTTATGTCACGAGGTCAATCAAAATTCAAACATGGCATTAATCCACTTATCAATAATATCACCGGTTTTACTGAACCTGGTACCTATGACTGAGATAAAATGAGTTGCTTCACAAGCGTCATGATGAAGGACTAAATAGTATAAGTACCATTATATGACAGGAAGTTACACGGATGTCAATATGAATATTCATAAAAGCTACAAAACGGGGTGATGGGCCATTTGATGTGTAGTCATACATGCGACGCCGATCAAAACGGACGCTAATAATCCCCTTTTTAAAATCTTGTAAGTCTTATAATGTATGTATCAAGTATGTAATAGAAAATTAGTGAGATAAGTTATAAAAATAGCACGATACCACTATCAACTGATTAAATGAACGGAATCAATTATTAGATAACATGGATCTATTGCAAACACTTTTGTTCACCACCAAGAGGGTAACGATGAACAATGGACGACGTTATTGTAATGTATATAATCTATATAATCTAAACGACAGTTAAATGTTATGACAAGATCCGATAGGTGACGCTGAAGTGGAGTTAATTACGAATTTTGTATTAATAAGGCTTGGCGGATCAGCATATATAATTGATTTTTTAAATACAATATTCCTATGACAGAAGAACTTAGCGACTAGTGTTTAGAACCGAAAATTCCCGGTACTGGATTTTTTTAGGATCGGGACTGAGGCTTTTAATCACGGTATTTTCAGACCTTTTTTAATTCGAGTATTTTTACTAACAAAATCACGTTAATTGATTACATAACATCAACAGTGTCAAATTAATTACTTAACAGTATTATCATGAAGTTAAGGTACTCAAAATTTGAACATCAACATTTGCATAACATCGCATCGCATTGTTTGAGTTCAGCTCAAGCTCGCCTTACATCGCGACGCACCGTATCGCTCGCTCGGACCTTATATTTCTCATTCGTTTTCATTAGTTTGTATTGTACTGTGATGTAGATTAATAAGCTAGTCGCTGTTATGATTATGGAATATGTGATTTTTAATAAGTGATTTATGTTATTTTACGTTTTTAACCATAAAAATTAAGGGGCATTAAAAATGTTCAATTTACAAATAAAGCTGCCAACTTGCCTGTATAAATAATCCTAAATAGATTTTCGTCTTTCTGAGCAAGACTTTGTGAATTTGAAAGATTTTACTCTAGTACCAAAATTCCCGAAAGTCCCGGGACTTCCCAGTTCCAGCTGAAGCCGGTACCGAAATTGCCGGTTCCACTAACACCCTTCGGTTCTGGAAACCCTATCAACGACAGTTCGACTGGGTAAAATAACATCGCCGAACTTTCTTTCAGTGAAACAATAAAATGGTTTCGATGGAAGGGGAGATGTATGTATGTATGATATTGTAGATCACAGGGGCAATATAACAATAATAAAAATCATTCATACATTCACATCCCTGCAATAGGACTCCCTCGGTCACATGGAAAATTACGACATCAGAAACAGCCATTATCAATCATCAAGCAAATGACCTAAATATGTTTTCGACCAAGAATCGAAACTTAACCCAGAACTCGGAAGGTTACTAGCAACGAGTTTGTAAGTTAGCTACAAATACCTATTTTTACTTCTGTTACTTGAATGTCACAGAAGTATGAAAAAGACATCATTATTTCAGAATAACACCTACAACGGATTGAACAGTAATTATTTTTTTTATTAGCAGTACGGATTTTGAACTTTATGCTGTTTATAATAAGGTTAAAAATAATAAACTATAAACCATTCACAATACATATCTTCATCTTCCTTACGTAACTGACAATTCTCATTATCATCCGACACGGCTTCTTAATAGTGCAGCTTTATTTATTCATCTCGACTCAAAGAGGACACTTGTTTTACCCACTTTGACTGGACTATTGTACTTGTTAGGGAACATAAGGGAATAAATGATTATTGTAGAGGTTTATTAATATTGCTGGTATTATTTTATTTTTATATTTGTATCGTACCCGGTGGTTAGGTTTTTTTACCTGCTAGCTGACTCACCGGATTATTTGTAAAAGTTAACTGTGAGGTTGTAGCTTAGGAGCCAATTAAGTCAAGCGTAAGCCTAAGGCAATGCGTCAACTGTCAGTTTACCATCACACCTCACTGTTATAGCGTGTTGCTGCAAGTTGTTAAAAAACGTATACCACAATCACATAGGGCCTCGTATCATGCAATATTATGTCAGGTGATGTCAAGTTCGAAAACGGTTTCATTTAATAATTGCTTCAAACCTTGAACTAGGCGAAATCCTATATCAATGCCAGTCCGACTCAAATTTGACAGTATTTAAGTCTTAACAATCGTAGTCATTTTTAATATAACTTTGTTACTTACTAGGTTAAGTATTTGATTCTACATTCACCGAGAGACGTTAGACCAGGATGTAGTCAACAACTTCTAAAGAGGTAGGACGTGAGTAATTTATTACATTACATAAAGTCGTGACTACCATTCTGACATGTGCAAATCTAACTAACCTTAACATTTAAAGCGATTCTATTTAACCAATGATAAATATAAACCCTTTGACCTCCGATTGTCAAAATCAAATCAATCTTATCAAGAGAAAGCTGCTTTCACACGACGGAAGTACGCAACGCACGGACGGATAAAACACAACACAATGACATATCGAGAGCTAACTGACCCCGACTCGGTCGGCACAATGAGTTTACATACAACGCTGCACGGCCAAATCGCGTATACCATAACATTATAAAAGACAGCATGCAAAAGGTAACATACTAATTTCGATTACATTATATTCAATTCTCGAATTAATTAGATACACCCGACGATTATAATACTGACACGTAAAGAACGCCGCGAGCTAAATCTAAATGTCATTGTAAGTGGCACTTCGCAAATTATTCGATTAAGTAGGTATACAATCATCACGCAATAATGGTTTCTATTTTTAGTCCTGTTATTCTTTATTCTTAATAGGTGCGAAATGACGATTAATAAGCATGTTAGTGCCATTTGTGTAGTAACATTGGCCAAGAGTTACTTTGTATGAATTTCAAGTAAACTTAAACATATTCATAACATATAAGAAGAATTTAAGAAACATCCGAAAATGAGTGTAAGAATTGGTTGTAGAAGCCGATTATTAAATTCTTAGAACAACTATTGTACGCAGGAACTTCACAGTTTAAAGTTTATTTTGAGCAGGAAGAATGCCGTTTGTGGGAAACTACGATGATATCGATTGATTGATCTTTTGAAGTCTGTCGCAGATTAACATTAACGGAATATAATTTTGATTTAGTTATCATTATTGAGAGATATTCATCTACTCGTATACTAATACTATATACAGAGAGAGTGCGAATTATATGAGTGTGGGTGTGTGTGTGAGGAGGGCAATCTCCGGAACAACGCCATCTATTTGAACGATTCTTCTACCATCTGAAAGTTACATTATTCCGGATTGAAATAAGCTATATTATATCATGTATAAATTAGCTACAGTCATGATCATATGCGATAATTTGGTCTCGATTTGTGTTAATTTAGATCGTCATTTTTTAACCTATAATTAGATAATTCTGAACCAAGTCGGTGCAGGCCGTCAGTCTATATATGTATAAAGAGACAGAGACAAAACAGCTCAATACCTTTTTTGTCCACTGGTTGTCAACAGATTTTCTTCATTTTTGTAGCTTTAGTGTAATCAACAACTTTTTTTTGGAAAAATAACGTTACTACCGAAATTTGACCACTAGTTGGTATAAAAACACGCGCGTAACAACCAGAAAATATTCAATAAAAGATTTACAATAATCTCAACACTGTCACCAAGGACAGTGGAACATTTAATTTAAAACGTCACTTTGCTAGTTCACCGTGAACTGTTTGTTAAACACAACAAAGCGTGATTGTGTGTACAGGTGTTATCAACGTGTAAATGCGAAATCAAACATTTTTAATTTTTCTATATAAAAGTTATATATTATTTTTCGCAACAGACTAACTATACGCTGAATTTCATAACAATATCATTAAAGTATTAACGCAAATACATTCACTTCTTATACGGTATGAAATAGATTGGCAGGTATTCATTCTTCTTGATCTCGTATTATTTACTCTTGAGCTTCAAAATCAAAGTTTCTTCGTATAATTCACAATCGACATCTATACTATTTACTATAAATATTATGTTTGAATTATAAACGACCTACATTACTGATTAGTTGTTGGTTTTAACCACTTTGTTAGTAGCCTTGATAATTTTGTCATATGTAACTTAGGTTTTCTGATTTTATTCGAACAACTGTCAATTAGTCTAATGATGCATTCGCGATACGAATTGAAAGTTCTTTAGTGCCTATAAATCTTGGACAGGTATTTAATAACATACGTAGCAAAAACTACTTTCTGCTTCCTTTGGTATGAAAATGATGGTTATAAAGTAACATGTTGTAGGTATGCTCAGTAACGGGCAATAACAGGGTACGGACTTTGTCTCGTAATTGGGGAGTTCTGGAACAATACGACGCTGCTCCTGTATGTACGGTATTTTAGTAGTCGAGTAGCTTATAGACTGCCGTTTAATGGGACTGGGGTATATTGAGAAATAAACACAGCTACACTTGTTTATTTTGCTTATTTTCATAATTGTATGTATTACAGTATCCTAATGCGAGATAACTGAGCTGGATTATTTAAAGTCAGGTGAGTGTTTGCGCGAAAATTTAAAGAAATAGGTAACCGTAACCGTAGTCTGTCAATATTTTTTCATAATAATTTAGTAATTGTACGAAAAAAAAATTCAACATTTACAAGCAGAAAAGTGATACATAAAACAGTGAAATAGATAGTGTTGTGATAGACATATCTGGTTATATATTCATAATTATCTCCTTCAAAATATAAAGTGTTTTTTTTTAAATGAGCTAAGGAGTTTCTTTTACTGTTTCTTCTGCTCAATGTTAAAGCACCTTTTCGAAATGGTAGTAGAAGCCAAAATTTACGTGCATCAGTGTAATTAAAAATACCTAAACGATTAAATAATTTTGAATTTTGAATTTGAATTTGAAAGCAGTTCTATATGCCAAGGCGGTTATCAAATTTGGCCATTAACATTCACCTATTCAACTTCTCACCGCATCCGCGTTGCTTCATTCGATTGCTCACGATTTTGACATAAGAGTATCAGCTATCGGGCAATGAGCGTTTCAGCTAAATTAGGAAGTTTAAACGTTTACGCAAATATTTATATTTAAACATTATAATAATCTCTCGTTAACGAGCCAATACCCAACTTATCCCTCTCTCACTCATTTCCCACTAACAAACAAAAATTGTACTTAAGGATAAAATTAATGTAATACTCGGTGAAGAAACGATACGCCTACAAAACGCTGTAGTATTATGAACATATTATGAATATATGTGCTATAGAAAAAAAAAATTCGATTTACACTCTATGGAAGGCGCGATAATTTTGAAACAAAAATCTTCATTAATTATACTAGACCTGAATTAATTACTTTGCAGAATGTAACATACTACAATAATCTCATTATCTATTTTGATGGAAGCAAACAGGTTAAACTTTTTGAGTGCAGCAACATCTCTTAATTGCGTAATATAGATGAAAAAAAAAAAGGAAATTGTGAAATATTTTGAACACATACCTTCGTTGGTCAATTGATTCGATTATTATGTTTATTTAACGGAAAATGTTAAAACTTGTTTAATTCGAATAGGAATTAAACACAGCGGCAGAATTAGCGGAACATAAAAAAAGGAAAATCAAATGTATTTTTTTCATAACACTGGCTGGTTACATTCCTTTTTTTTATTTATGACTAATATGAAAATGGAACATTAGCCGACGGTCACTTTTTTCATTCCTTTGTTTTAATTTTTCATTCACACATCTCTATCGGTTGCTTCAAAATTGATTTTTCGTTTGCGTAAAGTTTGTAATTTTCGTTTGTAAAACATTGTATTGCAGTTTTCTGAGGATTTTGTGTTTTCTCTCATATTGATCAGTTACGAGCGTAGGTTATGCCTGATTTAACGCTATCAGAAATCATTAGGGCAGATGAGATAGAAAGAAATGATCAATCCTACAGATCGATTGCCACAAGACTTCGTCGATCGTTATCAACGATTCATCGTAGCATCCAACGGTACCGATTGACGAATTCTTTAGTGAGGAGGAGAGGACAAGGCAGAAAGAGGTGCACTTCAAGGAGAGATGACCGTTTTCTACAACTTCAAGTTCGTCGGAACACGAAACTGACGGCGGTGCAGGCCCGAAATGTATTGGAGGAGGTTCGAGGAGTAAGAGTGAGTGAGCGGACAGTTCACAGAAGATTCGAAGAAGTCGGTATAGGCTAATTTGTGCCCGCCAAAGCACCAAAACACCACCGCACAAACCGTACTATACTTTGCTCGTGAACATCGTCATTGGAACTTCGACGAGTGGGGACAGGTTCTCTTTACTGATGAATGCAGAATTCTGTTAAATCAGATTGATGAAAGGCAGCGAGTATGGAAACCCAAAGGAGAGTGTTATATGCAGTCGAATTTTGAAAATTCAGTGGCATATGGCGGCGGCTCAATTATGGTCTGGGGAGGGATATGTTTAGGAGCTCGCACAGAGTTGGTGGTGGTCGATGGCGGGAATCTGACTGCTGATCGGTATATCAGGGAGATTTTAGAAAAACATGTTGTGCCATTTGCCCCCTTTATTGGCAACGAATTCATTTTAATGCAGGATAATGCTCGGGCTCACAGTGCTCGCATAGTACAGACATACCTAAACCATGTTGATGTAACGGGACAGCACGGTCCCCGGATATGAATCCAATCGAACATGTTTGGAAGTGGACTTGCTAAAGAGGAATGTCAAATCAAGAATGCCACCTCCCAACAATCTGGGCGAGTTGCGAAACGCATTACTTGTAGAATGGCAGAGGTTGCCCCAAGAAATCATCGACAGCATCATCCGCAGCATGCCCAGACGGATGGAAACCATGGTCAGAAGCACGTGCACGGGAGGGAAACACTCGTTATTAAACATGCATTTAATTAATTGTGAACCGTCAGAAAATTTTGAATTTTCAAATGTTTCTCTGTCATTGCGATATCGAAGAAAAATGCATTTTGTTTAATTTGTTTTTTTTTTTCATTAAACTTTATGTATGGTGTTGCAAATTAATGTGAAAACATGTCAATTTAATTAATTCAATTTCGTGTTTAATTATTATTTGTTTAAAAATAAAATTAACTATTTGACAATATCCCTTTTTTATGTTCCGCTAATTCTGCCCGTTGTGTGTATAAAGAAATAAGGTATATAATTTCCAATCGTAAATGGTTCCAGAAACTGAAATTTCCTGTTTAAATTTCATGACTACGTATTTCCGAAAGGTGGTTAGTTATATTAGAGGACATTCAATATCATCTTTTATATAATATCTTATATTAATTGTGACTTTTAATTGAACACACAGGATGCTAACATTTCCATCGTAAAGTTTTCTAAACCACAGCATTTAATAAATAGTTATTGCTACCACTTGAATTGCAACATTTACTTTTAAAAAGACCATGTACAATTAAAAATGTTTTATACAAAAAAAGACAATTCATACAGAAATAGTAAATAGAAATACATATGAGGAAAACACTCGACATCAAGAAAACTGACATGAAGAGAACTCGATTCTGGTTTCTGCGTCATCTGCGCGGTGCGCGCGCACGAATTGTGGGCGTTGCCCGGTAACGAGTTGTATTAAGATGGCCAGCAGCGATGGCCTGTGTGTACCATTAACGCAGAGGAATCTTATCTTTTTTACCATTTCTTGGAAGTAAATTATACATAAAAAGAAGTCAATATACGATAGTTGCGCAGAATTAAATTAATTTCCTTAGCAAGGAATTTCTATATATTTTAAGTACCTTTTAAGTACATATACTAGGTAAAATGTGCACTTTTGATATGATAGAAATTTTATTAATCATCAACAAATTCATTACCCTGTCTGACCCTATCTAGCAATAAATCAATACACATACACCGCACTAACCATTAGTGACATTAGTCCTTAATCCCTATACTCAATTCTGAACATAGGTATGGATCATCGACAATACAAATAATATATTGTGTCAATATATATACAAATGCCCATGTAAAGGACTTTACATGTCACGAGGTCAATGTTATATTTAGGATCCGTTACAAGTGCAAAACTTTATATGTACAGACTATATCTTTAGTAGTAATTATTATTTTATTTATACCTACTGCATGACCGAACCATCACCGGTCAAATATTTTGCCATCGTGAGTCATCTATATTATAAAAAAGTATTACAAATGTACATTACAATAAGGCTAATGTCTCTTACTGAACGTTGGTCAAAGTTATTCAGTTAACCTTCATTTAAGCATTCACACTTGGGTCTGTTATAGAAAAAACAATATTGACAGGATATATTTGCGATGCTTTAGAATTTTACCGGCTCATCTATTTGCATAACAATAAGCGGTATTATATGGCAACATTAATGGCGATAAGGCCAATTAACAGCAGTGCCACTATTCCTGCTCGTATGTCATTTCCCTGTTGCACTCATTAAAACTGCCGACGCTTATCCTTTCCTGTAACTGGTGCGTGGTAGTGGTGTGTATATTATTAATTAAATACACATATGAGTAGTTAGTTCTACATATAAAGCGTACGTAGTTCTACAGCGTGTATGAATCGAAAGCGAGCACGTCTAGAGCGATCGGTTTGGACGGCAGAGATGACGGATTTATCGTGAACCATGAGAGTATCAGAGAATCAAAGCTGGTCAAGCTGTCATTGTCAACCTGAGGCCTAGGGATTCGCGTAAAGATCTCAATATATTAACTGTTGTATCTTAATACATTTGTATGTTAAAAATTATCAGATGGTTCCCTTAAGAGTGAACGTTCACAATATTAATACTACGGATGAGGCTAAACTGGTTGTAACAAATTTCAGACTTAGCAAAATTTGTGGTTCTTTCATGGATAAATGTGTAATTTTTTATAATAAATTTCCATCAGAACTGCAAACGCCATATTGTAAATTAAAAACTCATCAAAAGAATGCACATGAGTTTAATATATAGCTATAAGTAGTTGTGAGTAGGAAAAAATCCTTTGGAGTTTCTTGGCGCTTTTTCTTCCGAGACCACTCACGATAGGGATTTGTTGAAGCAATAGTGTAGTTTGACTTTCGAAAAATGTTTGTAAAAATCAACTTCGAATAAATATTATTTAATTTCATTCGTTCATTGTTGGTTGATTCTCTCTGTATATGACAGCACCTGCCCATCACGCTGAATATTAAACGAACTTGGCGATTCATGGGGCGTAATAGTACACTCATTGCTTAATTATGGGGAATCGAGTAGTAGGAAATAAAGAGATTTGCTATAGTATATATGTTAAAAAAATTATAATCAACAGCTTATTACTGACAATTTATTATATCCATTGTAACCAAAAGGATTTATCTTCATGTATGTAAAAAACGGATGTGTATATTTATGTGTGCGCGTAAGCAGATATTATATGAGATGACATAATTTGGTTACGTCTTCATTTCACTTTCAAATGAATGAGCGTTCTTTTATGCGGCTTGATGTTGGATTTTGTTGGAAAATGTGGCTGCTCCTACATTATTTACAGGGATTTTATATATATAATATAGGGAAACGACTTTTCGTTTCGGACATTTATTTCAAACTATATTCTATTTTCTTATTTTTCACACATCCGTCAGATTACATATTTTATTTATATACAACCTCCAACACGCACCCTTAATCTAGCAGATGTTTTAATAACCTAAGTTGAGCACACCTAAGTTAAATACAGAAATATTAAAATATTCAACTACGTCTACACATTACATAAAACAAAACATAAACTCAAACATAACAAAACAGCGATTTACCTTTACAACCTAAAATACATCACATATCAAAAATTAAGTAACACTAAATACATTATCTGCCCCCTTAATGGGTAATCTCGCTAAAGCTAATTTTAATTTGGGGCCTGACAAAGATTTTGTTAGCATGTCCGCCACCATTTCGCTTGATGGAGCATACAGCACCTCAATCGCCTCATTTGATATCGCTTCGCGAACAAAGTGAAACCTAATATCGATATGTTTAGTCCTATTATGGTTCATCTTGTTTTTAGCTATGTGATGTGCAGATTGATTGTCGTTATAAATGACTACAGGTTTATCACAAGTATCATTTACTAAATACGACAACAAACTCCTTAAATAAATAGCTTCCTTAGAAGCTTGACTTATATATTCTGCTTCTGTTGAAGACAGAGCCACACATCTCTGCTTACGACTTTCCCACGATATTAAACTATCGCCTAATTTAAATATCATGCCAGTAAAGGATTTTCTATCATATGATCTACCCCAATCCGCATCAACATAGCCAAGTAAATCAAAATTTCCTGTTTTTGTAAAAGTAACAGCAAAATCAGATGTTCCCTTCAAATATCTAAGCACACGTTTCGCACTCTTGAAATGAATTTCGTTATAACAAGAATTGAATTGTGATAATACACTTACAGCGTGCGCTATATCTGGGCGACTATTTTGTGCTAAATAGTTCAAACATCCTATCAAATTTTGATATGGCAACCTACAACCGGAATCCGAAGCTTTCTCTAATCTGAGACCAGCTTCCATCGGGGTATTGACTGGCTTGCAGTCTGTCATTTCAAATTCCTTTAAAACATTGTTTATATATTGTTCCTGATCAATAAAAATAGTGTTTTTATCTCTCCTAAGTCGCATGCCTAATACGTGCCTAGCAAAACCCAAGTCCCTAACTTTAAATTTTTTAAGTAATTGATGCTTGTTTAAGTCCATATAACGACCTCTGTAATTTGCATACCTTGGCCTCTTGTTTCTTGACGACAGCGCCCTCTGGTTGGAGCATATAGATGTCCTCCTTTAATTTTCCGTATAAAAAAGCAGTTGTGACATCCCACTGGTCAATCTGCCAATCATATTCTACAGCTAATGCGAACAACAGTCGCATGGTCGGGCTTCTTACTACAGGGGAATAAGTTTCATCGTAATCTATGCCACGTACCTGTGTAAATCCTTTTGCTACCAGTCTAGCTTTATACTTAGAGATCTTACCATCACTGTCTCGTTTAATCTTAAAAATCCATTTGCATTGAATCGGCTTCTTATCTGGAGGTAAATCAACCAACTTCCACGTTTGGTTCTCCTTCAGCGATTGTAATTCATCATTCATCGCTTTTCGCCATAACTCACAATCGGGTCTAGATAGAGCCTCTTTCATAGTAATCGGATTACCATCAATTGCCGCGAGAGCATTGACATACGTGCAGGTGTAATCGACGGGTTTGCGAGGACGCAAGTTGTATATTTCTATAGTCGGTTCTGTACTTGATTCTCCAGATACAATCTCATTGTTTGATGTTTCTGCTTCCTGAAAATCATCTTCACTAGTTGAATGAACATCAGAAATAACATCCTGGATCACAGTTTCAATTTGTTCTTCCTCTATTGACATAGGAACTACTGTGTTTTTCGTAACTTTCATACTGTCGTCCGGAAAAACATTCTCCAAAAATTTTACATTTCTTGCAACAGTTACCTTACCTGTTTGTGGGTGTATCAGTCGATAACCTTTCGTAATCTCACTATAGCCAATAAAAATCAAAGCCTCCGTCTTCGCATCAAGCTTTTGTCGTTTCTGCTTAGGTTTTAGAGCATAAGCTAAACATCCGAAGACTTTTAAATGGCTCAAGTCTACTTTCTGATTTGACCAAAGTTCTTGAAGTACTTTATTTTTAACAGCTTTTGTTGGACTTCGATTTTTCAAATAAACCACAGTATTAACTGCTTCAGCCCAAAATTTTTTGCTTAAATTTGCCTCAATAAGCAACGTTCTTGCTTTTTCAATTATCAACCTGTTCGCCCTCTCTGCCACGCCATTTTGTTCTGGCGTATAAGGTACTGTCTTTTGGTGCTTTATACCAAATGATTTCAAAAATTTATCAAAGGCATGGTTACAAAACTCTTTACCATTATCAGATCTTATGCATTTTATCAACTTACCAGTCTCTCTCTCTACTTCTGCTTTATATTCACAAAATTTATCGAAAGTTTGATTTTTATTTCTTAAAAAATAAACATGCGTCTTGCGAGTAAAATCATCGATAAATAAAAGCATATAAAAAGAACCAGCAAATGATGCCTCCTCCATTGGACCACATAGATCTGTGTGAACAATCTCAAGAATTTGTTCAGCTCTTGTACCTTTATTTTTGAATGGACTTTTACATGTCTTACTGTTGATGCATGGAATACACGGCTCAATCTTTTGTTTCGTGTTGAATTGTATACCAGTTACCATTTTTTTTAACATCAGCATATATTTTTGTCCTAAATGAGCTAATCTTTTATGCCATAAATTTGACAGAGGTTTATTTGACAATGCTACATTGACACAATTAATGTTCTCCTTTAATTTGAAAATGCCGTCAACTTCATTACATCTCGCAACTACTTCATCATTTTTATTCTGAATAGTGCAACCTCTTTTATCAAAATTTACACTGTAATCATTTTTTACTAGATCACTCACCGATATCAAATTCATTGATAATCTAGGAACATGCAATACATTTTTCAAAATTAAATTAGATCTTCCGCTGATTTTTGGTATGGCATTTCCTTTGCCCTCAACTGATATTTCGTCACCATTAGCCACTTTAATTTTTTAAATTATGATTAACTTTGCGATAATCATGTAACTTGTTTGCATTATAAGTCATATATGACTAGAACTACCACTGTCTACATACCATGTGTTTTGATCCTTTTTATTCTGATCAGTAGTACTCATACAAACATCAGCATACAGTTTTGTACATTGTGATGCTTTATGTCCTGGCTTGTGGCATTTAAAACATTTCACCACTGACCTTCGAACAAACTTTTTCAGTACATTTGCATTTCGTTTTTTAGAAACAAGTGCTTGTTCATCAGCTTCTGTGCCAGCCCGTACATCCGCTTGTCTATTAGCTTCTTGCAATAACTTTGTTTTAATTTGCTCTAAGCTAATCTCCTTTCCACTATTGTCAATTGCCATTATCATTGGATTATATTCAACTGTTAACCCAGCAAGCAAGATGGAAATTAACCATTCATCAGACACTTTCGCATCAATCGCAGCCAACTCTTGTGAAATGGATATCACTCCTGAAATATATTTCTCCATACAGGAAAAAATATCCAATTTACAGGACCATAATTTTCTTTGTAGTGAAATTCGTCTACCCCAGCCATTGTCTTCATATGCGCCGCACAGATTGTTCCATACTTCACGCGCCGTTATGCCATTACATACATGAGCAAAACACGATGGCTCTAACAATAGACATAAGGTGGTTCGCGCCTTCCTATCAGCTTCTTTCAGTGCTGGCGTAACCTCTTCAGATTCAAGAGCCTCCCACCAGTTTTTGCACTCCAAGTAATTTTTAACTTGAAACTTCCAAATTGCAAAATCTGTCGCACCACTAAGCTTCTTTATTCCACAAATGGAACCGGATGATTCAAAATCATCTGTCATCTTCGATAGATTTTCACGTTACCACTCAAATTTCACTATATCTTGTGTTTTTATATTTCAGCCCTTTTTTATATTCCTGGGCCCATAACCTGTTGGAAAATGTGGCTGCTCCTACATTATTTACAGGGATTTTATATACATAATATAGGGAAACGACTTTTCGTTTCAGACATTTATTTCAAACTATATTCTATTTTCTTATTTTTCACACATCCGTCAGATTACATATTTTATTTATATACAACCTCCAACAGATTTTACAATAAGGTTCTAAAGTTGATACGTGATTTGATTTATTGGAACTTTAAAGCGACGCGTTAAAACCACAGTTCGTAGCTAAAGGATATTATGGTATAGATTTATATGTTAATGACAAGGACGAATGGAAATAACAGTGCCGAAACTAGTTCCGCGCAGATTAAAACTTACTTTGTAATTGTCATATGCTGTTTTATAAGATGTGCTAACGAGTTTCTTTCGCCGTTTCTTCTGTTAAATGTTAGAGCAACTTATTAAAACGGAAGTAGAAGCAAAAAATGACGTGCATAAAAGTATTTCCAAAATACATAAATGATTATAATTTGAATTTGACATATTAATTATATGTGACATATGAGATACATACCAAAAAAAAATTATGCATTTAAACAAATCTGACTCAAACGTTCAAATACCGTGATTGTAATTAATAACGTAATGATCATAATATTCTTTATAAAGTTTAGTAGTATGCAGTATTTGCTACGCATAATCTCAAACTAAAACAATATCTAAAGAATTCTTTATTGGTAACATAGACACCTAACCGACATCGACATACCAGTTTTTGTAATTTATTCCCTGTAATTTCATGTTATCCTGATTCTCGATGATTTTACAAGGAAAACATAAACTAGCAAAGTAAAAAATATACTCACATTTATTATATTCCTACAGAAAAGCTTTAGTGGGATCTGCTTGGTGAGACGTTAGAAGTTACTTATGAGCAAAATGCACAGATAGCAAAAAATCAATCAGTAAGAAATACTGACCAGTAGAACCACCTCGTCCAAACACATACTATCTTGTTATAAGTCGTCACAATAAATCATGTTTAAATCGGTGCACGCGTAACGTTCGTTGCATCGTGAAAATACACGGATAATTTTTCATAACGCGCCATTAGATGTATAACATCAAAAAACTTTAAACTCAAAAATATCTTTGAAAAAATTTAAAAATTCATGTAAGATTACACCAACAACTGCTTTATTTTTAGAGAGCTCAACGTGAACAAGAAACAGTACATTCCTATAGTTTAAGTTATACCCACTTCAGAAATGTATAAAAAGAGTTATACAACAAGCAGCGGAAGTACTCGAACCCAAAAGGCCGAAAATAAACTTTTACCAAAGACGAAACATTCGGGGTATCAATTACCAATTCAAAAATAGGTCCGGAAGGGAACACACCAAACGCTTCGGTTAATTCCCGTGACAACGAGGTATAGACTAAATATGAACCACCACATGACTGTCTCGAGGCTGTTTGTAAAGCCGTAAATAACGATGGATAACATGTTAGGACGTGAAGAATAAATAGGGTGAGGTGATATTTTAAAACTAAATGCGACTTCAATTACACGTGAAACTATGCCGGTGAAATGAAATTAAGTTTTTGAACATAACATACACGTAATTATGGTAAAACTGGGAATCCATCGCAAATTTAATCCTCTAAAGGTACAGGGGATTGCAAAATTCTGGGCAAGAAAAAGTTTATAAATAAAATTAAAATAATAAAAGCATGCGAAAACTTGGTATAATAAATGCAATCAGTCATGTAATGACAAACCAAACCGAGACGTGACAAAGTAATAACGCGACGTGCCTTATTACGCGGGGTCTCCGTCACAAAACAAAACTGCAAACTTGTTACCAGGCAAAAAATACACTGCATAAAAATATACCAGCAGCCTTGGAAGTAGATAAGGTCTTTGAATTACAATATATCTATCGGACTGAAGTGATTTACGTGAATGGTTTCATTATTTGTTTATCCGTCAGCTTATGCAGATACAAAATAATAATATAAAGGTCTTTGAAAAAAAAAAAACAATGTCTCTATGTATATTAAGAGCGTAGAGTTAAAAAACTTCACGTCAAAGTACCTAGCTTTTATAGACCTATCGAAGATGTTGGGAACAAACATTTAGCTGGAATCGCTCTTCATGAGAGAGCATTGGTAAATGTTGCAATGTAAACAATACACGTCACAATTATCTTCTTATGCATTTGTTGAAATTGAACATTAACGTGAATGACACAAAGTCCATAATGAAGTATCAAATAAATGACCACAAAAAATGGATCGAAGTTACGGTCGACATCACACGTTAACGGGAAAGGTTCTGGGACGCAGCGACGGCTATAAACACCTGTAAATGAACCAAAGCTTGCGACGATCTCAAATAGGAGAATTGCCGAAAACTAAAAAGCTACTTAGCTTAATAGTTTATATTCAATATTGCCCGCTGTTTAGTAACACCTATTCCATTACCTGTTTAAATTTATATTTCCTATCACCAGACATAGCGGTTATATGTGTTATCTGAACAGAGAAATTTTCAAACCTGGTCGAATATTTCTACAATATCGCCATATTTGTCACATATAAATGGATCTTATAACAATATTTTCTATGCATTCAACTAACTACAGTTTTACTCTTTAAACACAATAACTAAATAGGCGCGAGTAATGGCTTTACGATTTTCTTGATACGGTTTTATCTACGGAAAGTGCGTTGCAGCGAGCGTTCTTCGGAGCACTTCCTGGAATACGAAAGAAGGTGAAACTCGTGATGCGAACAAACGCAGAAATCTGACCGCTTTTCGTCAATTTGTGCATCATGCATTGAATAAAAAGAAAAGAAGAATTTTTTACTTTATACGCCAAACTGTTTAGAATAACGTTAGTTTGGCAATTGCACGTAATAGAACAATGTCGGATACAATATGAATGCCAAGCAGATAAGCAAATTAATACATGCATTAATAATAAAACAATGACACTTCCTGACATCCACGTTCATCGACAGTGAAAGTCCTTGCTCTTTTAGACTCACCATACCTATACATCGCGTGCGGATTTATTAGATAAGATTTGGATGCTCACTCTCACCGGCCCGATATCGATTTAATTTTGCTGCAACGTTGATTCCCTAAAGAGACACAACAAAAACTTGAATATTCTAATGAATGAATGGTTATAATTGGAAATTGACAAAACCATTTTCTATTTGCGTTGGTGTTCGATAAACACAAGAAGGAAGTATAAAAGCTTAAAGTAATAGATGCGACAGTAATTACAGCCGGTACATCGTACGTACATAACATTCATCAGGGTTGGTTTGAAAAGGTATTGTGTTGGCGATCAAGTTGGATGACCGCCTCGACGTTCACAGACTAGAGGGTAACGCACCCCTCAAGTTCACAGTCAGCCTCGGGGTTGGCGCAGAGACACGGCTACGCTCACATAAGCACGGCTGTGTCAATGATTCAACTTTGCAAGGGAGCAAATTGATTTTGCGCAAAATTTAGAGCACGTTAATTCGCATCTAGATATCTATAACTCGTTGTGACAGGACAAACAAGATAATACGGGCGTGATTAAAACATTATATCAGTGCACAGTACACATGGACAAAACATTACCGAAGTAGATAAAATATTAAATAACAAAGGAGATATATATCTAATTTTTATAATGTTAAATAAAACAAACAAATACTTACTTGGTTAAAAAAATATCGAAAATTAAACGGCAAACTCACTGACAATTAAAGTCAATAAAGGAAATCCATTTTTACACACGACACTTGTAAAATACCAGCAACCAGTTTCTTACTCATCGACCGTAAACAAAACGAAATCAGACTTCGGCAATAAATTCGATAGTCAAATTCGTGATTGCAACTGTTGA
The DNA here is from genome assembly GCA_003671415.1 of Megathymus violae. Lineage (NCBI taxonomy): Eukaryota > Metazoa > Arthropoda > Insecta > Lepidoptera > Hesperiidae > Megathymus > Megathymus violae. The sequence continues at coordinate 1,703,136 of PDGT01000061.1, forward strand.
CATATTCAACCAATATTGCCTCAGCTCTACCGTAGAGGTTGGAAGAGGGTTTTCTGTTTATTGATCGTCACTCCCATATCCCACTCCATCTTTTGTTCTATCAAGAGGAATTAAAACATTTGTTATTTTTTGAAATATTAATTGTAATTTGGATAAAATTTAATTTATATATTCTCGCTTTATTTTGTTCGCGAGGTTACGATCAGCTGCTATGTGCGCGGCGTAGGTACGCTAAATACGAGCGAGCGCATATGCCGCGCGCGACTGACTGGCTGACGCGGTAAGAGCCGGCCGGCAGAAGTGCCTCGCGGCAACCAACCAGCCCCGTTACCTACACTCGTACTACGAATACACGTAAACAAACAACTCGTATTTTGGTCTTAGTACGTATGTCATGGTGAACTCAAAGTTCGGCGTTACCAACTGGTTCTCAATTAAAATGTATAAGTAATATATACCTATATATACATATATGTTTGCAGGTACCTTACAGTTCTATATTATTGATTTTATGGTACCGGATATAAAAGAACGTAATTAAATTATATTTAATTTATATTTAATACTTTTTAAAAAATACAATGTAAGTAATATTCTACTCATTGGCTACACTAAAACGAAATTAATTATTTTGAAATTAGACAAATATTTTTTTAAATATTGGAAAAGCAATTAAAAAGAATAATGTTAAGGTACTTTAGTTTTGCAGAACATCCCGCAAGTAATACGTAAATTAAAATCATAATAAATTATTATTACTATAATAACGTGTAACGAATTGAAAAAAATATGGTTAGAACAAATTCAAAATGATTTTATTATTTTTGTTTTGAGTCGAGTGAGAATAGGAAATATGAAGTTAAGTATTCTATCACAATACGGGAATTTTGACTTAGTAAAACACTAGTATAAAAATAAAAAAATATCATCATCGTATTCTCGCTTAGTGGCCGATATAGATAGTTTCTTAAGAAATTGATTGGCCTAGTAAAAATCAATTGTAGTTCATGTCTTTCTCCTCAATCCAAGGTACTTTTTGTTGCCTGAGAACAACAAATCCGATCCTATTGTGCAAATAAGCATCTGCAAGGCATTCTATTCAAAGTGTGACCTTTGAACATCTCCCGCTCCCAACACGTGCAGTTGCAAAATATGTTAGAGGAGCTTTTATTGCGAGAAACGCTGACATTTTGCTACCAATTCGAAGCTCATGATCAGGATTGGGAATTAGGCCATTGTGTATCTCACAACAATACTTCACTATAGACAAAAGTGAACAACGAATTATTATTTTTTCGGATATCATATTTAAATGTAAGACATAACGATTATTATCAATCGAAAAGACACAGGAGTTAGAAACTGATTAAAACAAAATTGTCATTAATATACAAAAACCCTATATGTATAATATCTAAAAGGATTAAATATCGGAAAACATAAGCTGTTTTTTAAAGGACATTTAATACTAACAAAAAAAACATTACTTGCTTAAACTGAAACATGAGTAGTGAATGATAGTAATAAAAAAAAAAATGAGACGACGACACTTAAAACGTGGGAAAAATGTACAAGTAAAGTTGAGAAGACCGCATTAATGTCTCGCTGGAGTTTTAATCAGTACCCACGTAAATTGATACAAATGCCGCTAACATACATGATGTTGTGTGTCATAATAAATTTGCACTCGATTAGATAATTTCAGTGGCTCAAGGATAGCATTAATTAAAATTTAGATATTTGAATTTTGTCTTTATTAAAACGGTAAACATTACAAATAACACGATACACATGAAAGAGACTACATTATAATATCTAATGAGGCGGAATAATGAATAGCGTGATAACGTGACATTAGATAGTAAAAGCGCACATGTTGAAATAATTCGAGCAATCAATCGATATGGATCCTGTAAATAATTAAATATTATTTTAATTCAGAAAACATACATATAGGTAATACTAGCGGCTACTACTTCGTTTGGGTTCAACAATTAATTAGTATACACATACAGTTGAAATAGTTATAGCCTATGTTCATCCGGAACAGGCTTAAGGGTCCTTTGAAATGGTCAAATATTTTTTCAAATAGATGACCGTGGTTTCGAAAATTATTTTCCGCATATACACACACCATCTCACAAAATTTGCACTCCGTCTTTACAATAATATTAATGTAGAACATTAGTATACATATAGAAAATATGCCATCATCAGCCTGATATGTACCATGGTTAATCCATAAAACCCTAAAATAAAACTGGGATCCATTTCATCGTTCAATCCATCAACGGCTATTATCTCACAAGCATTAACCTACATCTGATTCGTAAAGCGTAACTCGCAACAGATTGCGCACGAAACCGAAACGAAATCAGCGCACCGTGAGCCGGCACTAACGCATTACACTTTGCTGTCGAAATCGAAAGTTGTAAATTTTCTAATAACAATAATGGAAATTCAATAGCTCTTACATGTTTGCATACAAGGTTTATCGCTCTAAATAATTTATGGCACAATGATGTGATCGAAGCAAATTTTGATATGTTGAAAAACGAAGTAGTATCAATCTTTTCGGAAGTACTCGTAATTTGTACCAAATGTTTTGTTTCTAATTGTCTTTATTGGCTTAAAAAAAGCTAAAGTGAATTCTTTACATGAAATGTAGCCAATAAATTATCATAATTTTGTAGGAGTTTATGTTAAAAATGTTTCAGGCGCCATGTTGTAAATTTTTCATCTAATGAATAATAAATAAGTAAATAAAATGTAACGTGATGCGGGCAGTCGAGATAGGAGTAACACACAAACAATAACATCAAACTAGAGTTCACGGAGAAGACGTTAGGAGTGAACTTCCATATTTTGCTTTAATAAAACTAGGAATTTGAAACTTGACTTGTCTAGACTGAGTCTAGACTCTGTCTGGTCCGTGAAGCAGTTCATGACTCTGGACAAATCGATAACAATGTCTAAGAGGAGTCAGTGACATTAATCCGGTGAGAGCTTTCGCCGAACTTGAACGATTTGTTATTGTTGACGCGCAACTTTCAATTTTACTGAAAGTTAAAATTTATGGACAAATGAATAATATACTATAGCTAACCATCGATATAAAAAAATAAATGTAGACTTATAATTGCAAATCTTGTAGAAGATGATAAAAACAAGATGATAGAAAATTTACTAGCTGTCGTCAACCACACAAAATGGTGACGGAATATTGACAAACGAGGTGAAAAGTTGTCTGCATAAGGCAAACATAGGCCGCATCAGCGTGATGTATGAGTCAACCAATGGTCATATTGATTGCCTTGGATTCTTATATAAGTTTGTTGTAATTGCTTTCCGTGTACCTTTATGGTCAAATCGGAAGCAACTTTGCGTTGGTACAATGCATTTCAAATCCGGTTGTATACTAATTAATCGCATACATTGCCTTTCCAGGGATAAGTCTATTGAGCGATTTATGTAATGTATCTCTTTTTTATACTCGGATACATATACATCTTTGCGATTTGTTTACTTATTACCGTTACTAAAACCACCAATACATTTATCAGCAAAAGTTTATTCGTAGAACTATAAAACGGGAGCAATTTAATGAGTTTACACTAGGAGGTCTTTGTTGATTTGGTTCGGTTTTTCCCCAAATGAATCATTAGTCTTTTAATCGTATTAATCTTTGTCGAATAAGGAATATTATACATGTGTAGCAAACATACATAAAATTATATACTGATAATCTTTATTATCATCGGATGAAAGCAGAACCGAACAAGATACGGGTATGCACCTATAATAACTCTTATTTATGTCTTGGTTTTGTCGTCTGGCTTTTGATGATAATTAAATTGTAAAGCTATTTATTCAGTTATTAAATCGTTGATTCGTATTTTGTTAAAACTGCTCATAACTTCATACGTATTAAGTGTCGCGTCCATTGGTAATAGTATAACTTATGAAAAACTAGATCTATTGAGCGCATATTCAGATAATATATTTGATTCAAACGAGACGGTACTTCGTAGCGAAGACAAGATCTGGTAAGTGAAGCTGTAACGGTAAATTCTATATATTGTGGAACAAAGTCCATTTTTAAGAATTAATACATATATAAGAAAACAAAAGCTCTTGGGTGAATTGAAGGGTATTAAATTTTGTTTTCTTGCACTGCTCAGACGTCTGGTAATAACAATAACCTCTCGCCTTTTCGTTAACTGGTTCTTCCGCCAATGAACTGACCTCTGCTCGTCACATCATTACTTGGGCAGACTGCTTGATACTACAATCATAATCGAGATTTAATTTTTTTATCACTTTGTGACGCAGCGATATCTGTCTGGTCTAATATTATTTTAATATTTATTGTTTGCGTACGCCGAATTAACTTATAACCATTTATACTCATAAAAGTAAAAAAAAACACATCTAAATATAGGTCAATAATAAAAATTAATGTAATCTTGTTTTCTATTAGATTGATCTAAAGTTTATAAATGTTATTGTATCGTAAAATACCACTTTCAGAAACGTATTGAAATGTTTATACAGTGTGACAAGTGAAATTTTTTATTTAATCATTTAAAAATATTTTTGCACTATTCACAAACTTTTCTCGTGTGATTTAATTTTAATAATGTGATATTTAAACTAAAATTAATTTAATATCTAATAATAATAATTATTATTATTCGATTTCGAAGAAAAATAATAAAAAGAAGAACATAAAAATTCTCATCAATATTTATATTCTGCATTAATTTTCAATTATACTTACACCACGACATTCTGTAACCATGCATGAAATTATGAAGAAACTTTTAACTGTTACCCATGAGTCGTTATCAAAACAGGCGTTATCAACTAACCAACAGTTGGTTGGCTTGTGCGTGATATCATTGTAACATAATTAGTGTTTGAGAGCCGACGCAAATACTTGGTTTATAGGCCAACCGTGAATGACTCGTTGTGCGGTATTGTGTAATTTACAATTGAACGCGTCTAAACGAGTGCATGCACCACGCACAACAAGGAACTGAAACTGCGAACGCGGTCCAATTTGCAGACAGATAACTTCGGAAGTTATTTTGGTAACCGAGGATGGAGGTAACGGCAACGAAATGAATGGATACTTTATTATTTTACGTCGAAGGGTTGTTAAGACCACCGATGCCCATAGTCGTCCGTAACACCGTAAAAATGAAAAACCCGTTGTAAAAAAACTACAGTAACAGGAATTCAGTGTTTTACGATGCGTACTACATACTATATTCTTCGTAGATAGCACAAATAATAATTGCATTAGTCTGACAGAAAGCAGAACCATGCAATTTAAAAACCACATCAGTGCAATAGACTGCCCATTTATATAATATGATTGTACAGGTTTTCTGAACACCCTGATCAATTTTCACCGAGCCCGGCATTGAAGTTAAATCATACATTACAGATGTACTCGTAAGTCGCGACAGTCCCAACGAAACATTATACTTAGTCATAGAATTGATTAGATACGTAATTTTATGTCATACAGTACTATATTGCATGGTTAAGTTCATTGAAAAAGAGAAATTACAGTGGACGCAGAGAAATCTACATCGGTACATAAATCAAATCAATTCAAATCTTTACCTACCTATCCATCCATCTATCTATCAGCCATGCATAGTCCACTGCTGGACATAGGCCTCTCCTAATTGGACTTAGACCGATCCTGGGTCCTCTGAATCCAACATGCAACCTAACAGATATAATTTATAACAAAAATGACTTATATGTTGTCGTTACTTTTAACGAATGAATATCAAGGTTTAATTCCTATTAATGTTTGAATTTGGACATTATTACTTTCAATAAATTCAAAGACTTCAAACAGTACCACTAAATAGTGTTATGATAAGGTCAATGACACCATAGAGTGACAAAAAAAAGTAATCCGAATCGCACTTGTGTGTGATTGGATTTTTCTTGTTGATTCCTTGGGTACATCTAGAAATTAACAGACTACCATATATGTTTTTTCTGTAAGTAAATTCTAAGAATCAGTATTTTAAGCATAAGAGCAGGTGTATAGTCAATGTTCGTGCTTTTTTTCTATTACGGTTATCTATGAAACTAAAAGTTTTAAAGTTTTGAATAAAATAAATTTGCGTCTCTCTTACTGAACCCTTTCATTGGATACGTAGCATGAAGCATTTTATATAGTTAGATTCGGAGAAAAGTCCTTGTGCCAATATGGTGTATTTTTCAGTTAACAAAACCTTAAATACTACTCATACATTAGAAGTAAAACCACACCGAACGTGGTGACGAAGTATTTACTATAGCTGAGATCTCGAATGAAGCAATGTATTTGCAACATTTTGTGTGACCTTGTGCTCAAGTAAAAGTTACAGTTTGAAAACTCCATAGTTGTCATAAATTGTGTCGTTACAGAACGTTTACAACATCGGCAAAAAGTAGTAACAGTTTCTCGGAGGAAAGAAAATGTTTCGAACTCGTGAAGCAAATTCGTCTTGATGACGAGACGTTGGCCTAGTATAGGGTTATCAACCCTTGCGGTTCAAAATTCTCTATCTGGGGGCACGGTGATGCCCCTGCCCAATCGAGCACAAAGCAAAGATATTGTATTTTTATTTAAAAGTATCGATGGGGTACTGAACTGGTTTAAAAGTCGGATATTATTATTAACCAATATGCTGTTTGTGTGGATAGTTTTCAAGTTTGTACCTCAATGATTTTGAAGAGTATTTGGAAGCAAACTCACGCTGATTTGACACTCACTCACCGATTATCAGAATAGAATTAGTATTCCCCATGAACCTGGAGACCTGAAATTTACCGACCGAAATTTAGAGATCGAGTTATGAGCCCATATTAAGGCAAAAATATCAAAATCAATAAGCGACCTTCTTAAGTATTGGAATTATTTTCATGCCACTTTAAAAAAGCGATTCAATACAATTAGTTGAAATAGTTATTTCATTAAATTTATATTTAAAAATTCATATTTAGTTAAATAGTACATGAAAAATCATATCATATCAAGAATTAATTGTAATAAATTGTAATTCCGGCAAAATTTATCAAAAAAAAATTGTATGACTGGCTAAGTCATTTAAAGAAAACAAGATAACGACAGCCCCATGCTGGCAACTAGTTGGCTTATGACTCATGGTCAATATAGTGGGCAACAACAAACCGGCGCGAGTGAAAGCTCCGAAACACAAATGTGTCATGTTTTGATTGTGTTGTGTGGCTCGGTTCGTGCGTAACATGCTACGTCACACACATTGCGCTCGCGCGGCTGAGTTTACCGAAGATATCCATTTCGTATATATACATATATATGTAGAGTTATGTATGACTGTTACATACAAACAAAAATAATGAAACATATCTGCAAAATGTTTAGTATCTAATAAAATGTGAATTGAATTTGCTTTAATTTTCAAATAGAACGGTAAATCTACATTATATTTTGTAGGTTGTATGCACCATCGTCTTGAAGAAAAAGTATATTGTAAATTATAACCTAGATCGGCATATACGATCTCACACGCACAATTCAAAATCAAAATAATTTAGGTATTTTGTAAATACATTTTGGACATCAAGTCATACTTCTAATCTGTTTCAAAAAGGTGCTTTAACATTTAGAAGAAGGATCAGGGAAAAATACTCCTCAGCACATCTTTTAAATCAATGATTATATATACACGTCATAAGTTTGGAAGAGTATAATTTAGATAGGATTCTTAGACAGATTAAAACCAATTTTAGCGCAATACTAAAATTGAAAGGACCGTATCAGTTATGTAACAGTTTCAAAAATAATTTATCACTGTCAAAATTAAAAACGTTAGGTGTAATTAAAAAGAAATCCTTTAAAATGAATCACACTTATCTTAACGGTACACCTACATAAAGGATGTAACAATAGGTACTTTGTCTTCTTAATGAGCGTACGGTAACAATCAATACTGAAACAGTTAAATGACATTGACGAAACTGTTTTCGTAACCGTAATACAGTTATTTGCCACAGTGACGCTGCGGCGGTGCCGTGTTAAAACTTGATTTACGATGGAGCGGTTACATAATTCTTGTTCATTTTTATATATATTATATCATATATAATACAGATAAAGTGTTCCACTTTAAGAATTTCACACCTACAAATTTTATTCGAAACCCTTAATTAACTTAAAATAGATATAGCAATGTCGATCGATAGCATTTCATGAGTGTATTATACTGCTTCGTCTTGATACTGATTTGAAGAGAACGTATGGAATACGAATGAGAACGAAAATGCCATGCGATACATCTGACGTTTCAGCAATGTTTTTTCTAGTAGTATCAACATTTTCCACACTTAGTAAGTATTCGGGTTTAAAGCTTTCACGCATGTCTAAATTTTAAAAATTGTGTGTTCATATGAATTTGTTTTTCACTATCCTAAGTATTCTTCATAACGCAGAACGCTCAGTTAAGTGAAATCTGCCAATCCGCACTTCGCCAGCGAGACGCCCTGTGAATCTCACACTGTGAGTGCAGATCCGAGCACAGTAGTGGAAGCGTGATGGGCTGCCATGATGATGACAGCATTACTAGTAGTTATTAAGTTAAAAATCCACATTCGTTTGTAACGTTGGCCTCAAAATTCTTCTTAACAAAGCGCAAGGTTGCTTCAAAAGACTTCGTCTTGAGGAGTATAAAAATTTTGTCACGGATTGAGCAAGTAATGTCAAGAGCATTTAAAGTTCATATTCGAATTGAAAGTCTGCACCTGACCTGCAAATTTGGCCCCAGAACAATCTTCCTAGCTCTCGCGTTAGGCAATCGTCCCAGTTGTCACTTCCTAACAACAATGAATCGATTGTATAAGAAAGTATTGTGTTGCGTGCCGGCCGGCCATGAAACACGAATACCTGTTCGATTTTTGTTTTCGGAAATAAATATTAGATACACCAATCTGTGAGTCAGCGACGATACGATGAACTGTCTTTAGGATTCAATTAAACCTTTTTGACCTGATTTGGTAAGCCAATCACATACCAAAACAGCATCAACTTTAAAACTGCTTAAAACAAATTGACTACTAGCATTAATCCAATTAGAATGATACCCGTAAAATTCAATCAAAACCATTTGGGATACTAGTGGATACAGTGCTTTAACTGAAACGACATTGACTGATTCTGAACCTATGGTATCCATAGATGTTGACTGCCTTCTTTAGATCATTAGTTTAGCCTGTAAATTAAATTATTTTATAAGTAATATCAAATAATTCACCGACTCATTATTTTTAATACTATTATAAAACGGTTTCTTATATTAGATAGTAATTAAATTTCTTTTATTATGGTTTATTTCACAATGTAATGTTAACCAGCGCGGCAACCTTTCTATTTTCAATTTTCACAGTTCAAGGGTTCAAGTTGTCATTATTAGCGACAGTGACAAGGCGAGAGCCGCATGAGCTTAAAGCTCAGCTTGACAGGGTAAGTGGCGGTGAAAATGCGGATTTTAGAACGGTCAATTAAAGTAAAGTGCGTACTGTCATATGGTCATTACTTGTTCATATGATTGTTGGTGCTGGGAAGTTTAGTTTATAAAAGATTCACACGCAAATGTGATATTTCTTACAAATAACTCAAACTGAAATTTTTGAAAGCTATAATTAACGATATTGAATTACATTTAACATTTTATTTGTCGTTGTGTCACATTTGTCATCATCTTTGTATCTCTGTACATATTATATTATTTGTTATTTTATTATACTAGCTAAGCGAAAAATTTATGAGGTTTGGTGTGCTGGATTGTGATATACGCAGAAAATAGTCGCACAGCTATCCTCAGCATATACGGAGCCTGATTTCATTATGAACGCTTTATGCAAAATTTCTGCGGATCTACGATAGGCGTACAGGTGGTGCGATTTTACCATTCGACGATACCCACGTTTCCCACTCGCACATCAACAGAACTCGCCTGAGCAGCAATTGGTTACGTGTCATCAGGTTTACTGACGTCATTCTATCATTACCGTGCCGTGAAAGAATACGCTACTACTTGTATCGTATTGTACTTGCACTGAATCTAGTGAAACCATTCGTGCAATTGGAGTAATTATTGCCTGACCCCGTTCGCTTTTCGATCCGCTTCTTGTCACCGGTTCCATCGATTCGAACTGCCTTTGAAATTAGCTTGTTTTTCTAACAATTTCATTTTTCTATTTATACTATAGCATATGTAATACTTCATTTATAATATATATATGAAAACTTAATTTAAAGACTGGCTTAATAAGAAATGGTATTTAAATAACTAAGTCTATTACAGTAGATTTGGAATAAATACCTATCGTCATCTTTCAGTTAATTAAATGAAATAATTTTTCATCGTGGTCATCATTCGAAGGTAACGAATTTTCCAATGTAGCTACCAGATGGCGCTCGTGCAGTGAGGCTTGAATTTTAGATTTTCTTGTGTGTACTTCAAGTTACTTTTAAAGTAACAAGCTGAATTAATTTGTGACCTAATTTTTTTACCATCTTCTTCAGTGATAACTAATCGCAAGGTCTACTGACGTCTTCAATTAAATTTCAATACGTCACGGAAAGCGTAACAGCTTATTTATTTGCCATCCATTTTCATTTTCAATTAGACCTGAAAAGCGTGATTAGACAGGGGAAAACCATCATGGCGATTCGACGCACCACTACACCTGTAAAGTTAGCGCACCGCAAGTAATTGGCAACTTTCATTAGCCCTGTAGAAATGATAATGTTACATTGACGGCACGATTTAGATCGTGCCGTAATATGAAGCGCCTACTTCATTTTATATAATATGACAACTACATAGGTATGTAAGAAATAATTAAATAAACGTTTACACACTCACACCCCCGCACTAGGATTCCCTGTGTTGCGGGTGACATGAACGTACACAAATATGACATCACAAACACCCATGACCCGAGAACAAACATTTATCTGTTACATAAATGTCTGCCCCAACCGGGAATAGAACCAGGGACTCCTCGCTCGGCAGACAGGGTCACTACCAACTGGGCTATGGGATCATAAATATATATAACTAGGTAAGACTTACAGATGTAACTAGTGCTAAATTAGTAAAATGGCTATCTCATTAGTTACAGAAACGTACCTCAAATGTAGTCTTTATTAATATTATAAATTTATAATTTTGTGATTTTGTGTATGCGGAAGGTAATTTCTGGAACCACAGCAGTTATTTTGAAAATTATTTTACATTTTGAAAGATACATTATTCCGGATTTACATACGTTATAATATATACATTAATATAAATTAATCGGAATCATGATAATATATAGTTTGTTTTATACGATTTAAAAAATAGTATTCATAATGATATTAGTCGTAACGTAATATTTAGATTAAATATTGATACATAATTGTTCAACCTTAAGGAAGTCAGGGCGGGCCGCTAGTGCAATAAAGCAAAGAAATAAATCCGCATGCCAATGTACGTTGGAATTGTAAATAAATGTTAAGATATAGGTACCGTTATCTATGATCGGATGACTACATTGGAAGTCTAAGTGATTTAATCAAACATTCCGTATCACTCGTGCGAAAAAAACAAACCGTTTATTTCTAAATGAATCGCAAATCTTTAGGCAAACCCAACTTTAATGATACAGATATAAACGCTGCGCGTCGTCCAGTATGATTCGGAAAGAAAAAAATATATATTTCCAATTATAAGGTTTTATCTAATAATAAAAAAAATATATATATTTGTACCAGTGTCTATAAATATCAATTTGTTTATTTCTTTATAGAATATAGAACTTAAATATACTGAAATCTACAGACTTACTAACCAACTGCAAGCTTTTAGCCAGATTTTTTATTTTTACTACGAGGATAGACATAATATAGACGATTGCTTCCACCTGGACCTTGACATTACGGCTAGGGCCGAATAATCCGTAACGCTCTCGGTCAAAAATCACTCTTTGATACACGTATTCACGATAATTTATCCATCCGTCCATAAATTAATATCACAGTCTGATACAAATTGCAAGTACGGAAAATATAAATGTATGTGAGAACATATTATCTATTGTCGAGAATTACAATATTAATTACGCGTATGTACGTACTATTGTACTGCTATTCACGATCCTTTGTATTATAAATTTCCATAACATTATCCGTATACAACAAAATACACTGAGATCCTAAGATGCATAAGGGCCATATAAAAGCCCGCAGGAACACATTAAGATTTGCTTCTGATAGCAAAATAAATGTTTCCTATTTAAAGTTAACGTCTTGAATAAATTGTGTAATTAAAGGATACAACGGGTTTCCAAAGCGAGCAGGGAACGGATAGCGACAACGGAAATGATAATATTAAAAGCCTTATTAATATTATAGTCAGCGAAGATTTATTGAAGTCGTATATTTTTACTACGGTGTTAATTTACCACAAACCAAGCAAGCCAGTTTGCAATAAATAAAACTCAATGTACACCTACCAATATTATGAAATAATAGGTAATACTTAAAATAATAATAATTATAATAGTTTATTTCCACCACAAAAATATTTTTTTTATTAATCGGAATAAATTAGCATCCTTTCATTGTTGTTATTATTACTACGAATATGGTAGAGTGTAACCTCAACCTGAGTGTAAGATTGGAAAGTACTAAATCTGCGTGTTACAACAAAAGGTGAACACTTTTATTCTTCTGTGTCTTGTTCTTTTTTACTGAAGGTCGTGTAATGAGTTAAAGCCTTTCATGCCATTTATAATTTACAACCTTTATACGTCAATGAACACTTTAAACGAACATCGAACAACCTCAAGTGACAATAACCATATATCCGTATACGATTCTATATCGTCCACATATGTAATGCATCGTAACTACACAAATATAACTCTTCAGGAATACAAATATTGTTGCCTAATTTATTCTAATTTATATTTGTTCTAATTGTTAGGTTGCGCAGTGATAAGGCCATTGCTCACAGCAAGTATTAAATTTAGCGAAATATGTACAAACAGATAACATCCACTACCTTGAACTTTGCTATGGGGCAGGAGAGCAAACAGTCACTGTATACCAACCTAGTTAGCTGACAGAGATTAATAATAATAATGATAAACGTTAACACACTCACAACCCCGCTGTAGGATACCTTGTGTTGCGGGTGGCATGGACATACACAAATATCAAACCACAAACACCCCAACGCACACCAAACACAAAAACATTTATCTGTCACATAAATGTCTGCCGCAGCCGGGAATCGAACCCTGGACCCTCCCCGCTCGGTAGGCAGGGTCACTAAGTAGTGGGCTATGGGGTCGTCATATATTCCGGGTTATATATGATTTTTAAAGAATGAAATAAAATTTTCTTTACACGACATTTAGCAGATGCCTTCAACTACGTATGCGTTTCATCATGTTTTATTTCCTATCCTTAATTATCAATTCATATCCATAATATTCAACTATCCCCGACAGCACTCGCTTAGACCATTTAAGGAATTAGATGAAAAATGTGAAGTTTCTACGTCAAGCGATTAAAATACAAATTTTAATATTGCGTTGAATCCTCTTAGAATTTTATAAACCTCTTACAAATGTTTTAAAATGCATTTACACTACAACATTCGTGTACTATCGACCTCTTTTCTTCCACCTAGAAGGTTGTCATATGCTATGTAATATGTATATAATTGCACAAATATATGCACTAATTAATCTCAACCTTGAGACAAATAAATACGTAAAACAGTGTGTTCACATCGTGCAATCAGAAACCGAGGTGTGAAAAAATTAAATGACTGCGGTGAGTGAGAAAACCGTGACCCAATACGATTAGCAATTAAATTTTTAATTAGAACATTAGTGTGAGCTAGTGATTTTGAAACGTATCCTTCTACTTAAGTAATCCAATACGAATATTGCACAGTATGAATGAAGTTTTTTGTTGTATTATTGTATTGGAATCATTTCAGATATGGCCACTATAGTTACCTATCGTTACATAAGATAGTAGACATGAGAAATGAGTCACCTTGTCACGTTTTAAAGATTTTCCATTGCATAAAGTTATTCTATTAATGGACACTTATCCAAGTACCAACTGCGCTCAAATTTGCAGTCAATCAGTTATGCAATCAGTTGTGCTACTACCACATTGTATATTATAAATCGCATATTTATAAACAAATCGAACGATATTCAAATTTTACAATTTAGCCATTATTAAAACAAAATACCAATATTTTTTGTTTGATTCATTTTTTACTTTGAATGATAGATATTGATTCACGAGTACATTACGGCATAGTTTACGCATGTATAAATCAATTCCTGAAAAATCACTTTTAGTAGCTTCCTTTCATTCAATACTCAATACAGTGAGTATTACAGAGGTTTATTAGTTACGAAATAAAAATAAAGCTGGCTTTAATTAGATAAATTCAAAGATTACCTCATTAATTACCTTACCTTCGATTAATAATATCTCTCAATGAAACTGATAATGTCAAAGTATTCGTTTCATTGTTGTGAGCAATACGTATTGATATCTAACGTCGAATATCAATCGCCATGGCTGATGCTGTCGGTGTCCAATAAAAATAAATTCATGGATGTGTAGTCACGATTATATGTATAATATTGCCTAATAGATCCCACCCACTATTTGATGTTCTTGCGATGACGCTGAAAGATCGGTACGTAATATTTGGCTAGCATAATTGATAGACATCACATATATATATTTTTTTATATAGACCCAACGTTTGAATTATATTCTTCACGTGCATATGAAACAGGTATTTACAAGACCATAATTAAAAAGTTCCTTGATTTCAAAAAAAATCTAACTTATTACATGCTCCCTGCAGGTAATTTGGATAGCCTAACGCGACATCCATAGTGATTAAACAAGTCGGGTATACAAAATTCTCTGCCCAAATGCTTCCGATGAGCTTGATCTAACGATAACAATAATTATTAAATTAGTATTAATTTACATTGCAACAATCCGCAAGCACAAAGTATGATGGTATATACATACATACTTCTATACATACATGCATAGAACCTCCCTCCCTCGCTCCCACAAAGGGATACATGAAATTGTGATAAAAGTATATACCAACACACATACCGTCACCAACACGTGTTTCGCTCCGAAACGGAGCATCATCAGGGCGAGTGACGGTTGGTTCTATGCATGTATATAAGTATATACCATCATACATTGTGCTTGCGGATTGTTGCAAAGTAAATTAATCCTAATTTAATAACAATGAATTTCCACAAAGTAACGCCTGATACTATCAACTATAACAATCAGAACTGACAGCTCTACATGTACTCGGAAGTATGCAAGTGCTCAAGAATTTTTGGCACTCAGATGTCAAAGTCGTTGCAAGGCTGCATCTAACATTATTTAATATTATTATAAATCGCTTACGATTAAAACAAGCCATTGTTCTATGATCTCTTAACAATATCTCACTACATAAACTACAATAGTATACCACAATATCACTAACAGTATAATATAAACATTGAAATTATCATTACCAATTATCAGATTCCACTACTTCACCTGTGACTACAAATAGTTAACATATAAACCATTCAACAAGCTGTGTATTTCCACTTTATCCAACCAAAGCGCGTTTGATTGAATCGTTTGTATTAAATGGAATCTTACCTGTGTCGACGCGGAGCATTGATGCGGCGCACTTCGCGGCCGCCGCTGCTCTCGCCGTCGCTACCAGAACCGCCTGGGCCAGTTGCCTCCAGCACATGGCTCGATATCGACTTGCTCACCTGAACACAACAAATTATATTATACTACCACATGGAGATACAACAATAATGATTAACAGACCAATACGCGAGTGTTCTTTTAAGGGCTGTGTTTTATCATAATATTTACAAAATCCCAGAAATGGTGAATCCTGAAAATAAATTCTTACCGGTGGAATGTATCTCCTGACAGCAGCCGCGAGCTCGTCGATGCTTTTTTCCTTCTTCTCAGTTTCCAAGCCGAAGAACTTATTCTTTGTGGCTTGATTCAAGGCAGATATCTTCAAGATCGACGACTTCTCCTCCGATGGCGGTGTTACCACCTTATCCCTCCTCAGTTTCCCAAGCTGGATAGGCTCATCTATCTTCTTGACGACCCGTCTGGGCCTGGTCTTATCGTCGTCCTCGGTTTTGACTTCTTCAGAAGGTTTCCGACCAAGTTTACCCAACATCGGTATTTTGACGTCCGTGTTTCTCGCTTGATTCAAGCGTTCTTTAAGCTCGTTGGCGCCTGGCAGTTGCACCTTGTGAGGGTAAGAATCCTGGAGGACCCTGGTGAGGTCGGAATCGGTTCTGGATGACTTGAGTTTGTTGTTTTTCCGCTGGAACCGCCGGGGCTTCGGACCCGGGGCCTCGTCCGAGCTGTCCGAGGAGGAGCAACTCTTGTCAGAAGACGATACACTAGACGCTGACACCGACTCGTCATCTGATGAACTATCAATGCCTTCATCCTTGAGACCCTATAAGTAAAATATAATAAATAAATAAACGTTCACACTCTAATGACCCGTAATAAGATTCTGTGTTACGGGTGGTATGGATGTAGACAAAAAAGATATTGAACATACCTAAGACCTGAGAACAAACATTGATTTCACACAAATAACTGTATGGATAATAAAAGAACGAAGTGGCCTAAAAATCTGCTATTGCCCAACTCGTACGTTCAAAATTTTAAAAACAACAAAAAAGACTTGTTAGTTAAAAATTAAAAAAAATACACTGTACCAATATCATACAAATTTAAATAAAAAAAAAACCATTCGAAATCTGTCATGTGACGGTCACATAGTTCTGTTATTCCAGTGATCATGAACGGTGGACCGTAGTGCGAATACCTGGTCATAAGTATGATATTATTGTATTTAAAAAAAAACTAACGACATAACGTTAAAATACAATCTACACAGTTTCCACACCAAAACATTCTGTGTTGTTGTGTGTGTTACAACGGTTACTTAAATGTGAACATTTTGAACCGACCGAAAATTGAATTCAAATTACATTACACATTTATATGTACAAGTGTTCGCCGAGTGGACGAAATTCGATCATAATTATTAAATTACGTTCCGTTTCCAAAATGTTGACAAATACAATAGAAAATGTTCCTGAGCTGTTTTGTTTCTGCCTATTTATTTACAGATAAAGGCGATTAATTTGTAGTTACATAAAAAAATCCTAAAACTCGTATATCGCTACCAAACTTTTATTTTCTATCGATTTTCTTTATCTTTCTTATAAAAAATACATATACAAATTTTGACATACAGAGAAGAAAAGGGATACAAAGGTATTTCTTCACGTATGAATATAAACAAGATGTGTATAAATAATATATTAATAATATAAAGCGTGTAAATGTATACACAAGAAATAAAAAAAATTAACAAAATACAATACATACAGTACACACCTCAGAGCTTTCCCCTTTGGCGAGCAACTTGGGCTTAGTTGGCACTACGGTGGAGCCTGACGTCAGTATCCCCCTCACTTCGGGCGTAATCATCCGTTGAGCGCGTTCCGAGGGGGAATCGTCATCGAGGTCTGGAAGTAATTTAAAGCAATTATAATTCATCAGTAAAAAAATCGATATTCAATGTATTCTCATCACCGATAACAGCAAGCAGGTACTGATACTCTTCTGTTGAGTAAGGGTACTTCCCTCTATTAAAATGTTTTAATTTAAAGACAATTCAATTAACTAATCCTTATTTGTTGTGTACAATGTAGGAAACTAGTTGAGTTACCCTAACGGTGCTGAAGTCGTCAAATGATAATTTAAACTTTGCTTAAATAGAAGCAGCTTATGGGCTTAGAAAAAAAATGTTTAATTAATCCGAATTTCACAGTAGCCATACGAATTATTTTGCTCATATACTAATTAGTAATATAGTATAATTAGTAGCGTAAAATAATTAGTGATCCGAACATTATTGCTCTATCATTTTTACTTCAAAACCCCTTAAACCCAATCGTAGGATCTTCGAGAATAGTTACAGAAAAGTTATTATTCTATTTTGTTAACAAAATTTGATAATAGTACCTAAAAGCAATTTGAATTAGTTTAAAGCCAGGTTCGAAATTACAAAAGATTATTTATCATTTAATTCACTTCATTAAATATCCATCATTAAAACTAACTGAATTTACACAGCTAGATTTGCTGAAATTTACAACATTTATTATATTTTAGCCGCGTATTGATCCATGGGTTTCTATATACAAAAAGGTGAAAAGAAAATGAAAAGGTGTTGTCACCGAAATTTCATCAAACCAAACTTAAGCTAACGCAAATCGCAAGATAATATCGACCGATTTAATGCGTTACCGGCAATTTAAAAGCCAATTGGTTTAACCGTGAAGCCGTGACCACTTCGATCTTTCTCCGGGTATTTTCCATAGATACGCCGCTATTCTTAATTAATCTCATTAACATTAGAAAATTAGCATCAATAGAATTATTTCTAAAAACTTATACCCAAGCAATACAGTGTATTTATAAAATAAATATAATACTACTACAATTAGTTTAGTTACAATCAAAAATACTGTTATGATGTTTCTATATGTTACAGAAGTCTCAAGTGTAGCTTAAATGAAAACAAAATCATACACACACTTCGAAACAGTGTTAACAACAGTGTGAAGTAAAAGACAGATTCCTTATTATGTATACAAATGAATAAGAATATATCGGTCGATTTGATTACATAGAAATTGAAACTATTATTAGTAATAATATTATTTACAATGATTAAACCCGAAAAAATACATTTTTCAATGGTCAAGTTGTTTATAGCAATAAGATCAGCAATATACAGAGAACGTACAAAGACTTAATAATATTTTATGAAGTTATAAAGCGTAAAATAAACCTACAAAGAACGATTCGTGAAAAACTAGTCATGATTATGAGTAAACGCTTAGTGCACGCAACTGATCTGAACGTTAAAAATAAACATTACCCAACATTAAAACATAGTCGAACTCACTAAGGAACTGATTTATGGAATCGATTTGACGCATTGAATATAATAAGCAATCGATTTCTTTCGTGAATGCCTTCAAAATGTTTCTAAAGCATTACTTTCAAGTAGGATGGAATATCCAAGTACGTTAGAATGCTAGATGATGAATATATTGGACACAAAATAACATCAAAGAGTTTAAAATGAGATGCGTTTTCATTAGTTAAAAAAAAAACATTGAGTTTTGTTTCCTTCACGTGTTTCAATTGACGTATTTTTCAAAAGGGGTTGACCCCCTTTTTTCTTCTTCTTAGTTCATACTGTATTAAAATTATTTACAGATGTTTCCGAAAACAACTTTAGCGTGACGTTCTTAGTGATTTAATTTGTTTGAGAATTACTCTTATTTCGCAATTTATTATAAGTTTAAAGTTATGGAAAGATTTTAAAATGCTAACAAAATAGAAATATAATACACAAGTGTTTTAAAATTCCTGCCACCCATCAGGTGACAGTGATAGTATTAAAATTACAGATAGAATAACATCGTATATTAGTACACCATGCACTTAGTGAGCATGCAGAGGAAACACCGATACTCACCTTGCGAATTCAGGCACTATAGGGGCATATTATTAGTGCTGGATACCCAGGAAGCGGAACGACCAAGCAATAAAAAAATCGACAAAACCAATCTCAAAATAATGAACAAAATCAGACCTAAGCTTCTAAACTTCGCGTTCTGCCGCATAAGGTATTCTAGGGACGTATTTTTCGCGCTCGCCGAACGGAACAGTTCCATTTTCAGTTGGAAGTGTGGATTTCGTGGCACCTCTTCGTGTGTTAGAGATTTCGTTAGCCTTTCATTCTGTTCCATTGCTTCCTGAACCTGACTGGCTAGCACCGGCATCGTCCTCAGGCGTGATGCCCTCGGAAACCTTTCCTCTCTTGTCCTCCCAGTGGGTAATCCGGCCACCGGCGGTTTGTGAGTCAACTTCGAGTTGAACATCTTCATCTTCTCCGACAGAGACATCTTGGCTGGATCGTCTTCATCTAACTTAGCTGCCACCGTGCGCGTGCATATATACATTACATTGTGCAGTGTGGTTTACGATAGACCCCGGACATAAACATAGTAGAGTAGGTCGAGGACATGCAAAAAAGAAACAAAAGCTGACAATCAAAAGACAGGAAGCTCAATTCGATGTACTTAATGCAATTTACATGCCATTGGGGTGTGTAGTTCGCTCGAGATATGATCATAATGATCTATTGTGAAGTAATAAAACAAAATAATTATTTAATGAAACACATTCCCAGTTGAAAAAATACATATAAATTATTCAACCACCATTTCATTTATTATAATTTTTGGTTGAAAAAATTGACAAAGTATCACAATTGGCAAGTGATAACTGTTGCTTTCCAAAATTTGCAACAAGTAATAATGAAACTGAATATTCTTTATAGACTTAACTCAAATAACGCCATTAAATACAATTTAATAAATATCTTAGGGAGACACTTTCTTTCATTAAGTAATACGTGTAAATATTTTTGGACTTAAAGAAACAATTTAAGCAGACATTTGATAAAGCCTTTTATGAGATTTTGTTCATCTTATATCAAATTAAATTTAAAACGAGATCTCCACCTTCCTTCCTATCCTATGTAATTTATTGGATATCTTAAATCAAACACATTTTCCGACCAGCTTGATGGTCTATCGGTAGCACAGCCTGTCGTATAGTGTATAGAGAGTATTTAGCCAGATTCAAAAAAGTGGAGACACGGTGTTTTTCTATATTAAATACAACTAATGGATGTCTATACACCGCTTGTAAATCGCAACAAGGAAAGTACAATCTAGTTATAGATACTATGAAAAAGAATACAGCTAAAATACAACAGATAAAACATATTCACTTCCAGAGTTAAAAATCCCAATGAATCCTAAAAATTATGGATGATTGTTACATGTTATCTGAAATCTATCCGATTTGTAGGATAGGACTGGATAGTGGAGATCGTATTTAAGAGGAAATGCGGGCAGTATTAAATCTCTCTAATTAAACACGAATGTCCAAAAATTACATGCCACATCGTATTGTATAAATTTCTCCAAAAAGAATTTAAATAAATCCTCGTCTACAAATATTCAGCATTTGAAAGAGAAAATGATTTAAAAAAATCGCGTACAGACGTCCAGTATTCTGTTTTGTCACCGTTTTGGTGATCCTCCTGATAAATAATCCTACCCTGAGTTTCCTCTTATGAAAAAGCGTATTAGTTTGCAGGCTGAGCCTTACCATCTTCATCTCTGTCTAGTACGTTGGCGGTGCTTTTGGACTGAGTGAGCGATAATTCCTGCTTGGCCGTCGCGTTGACGGCTTCAACGGTGACGGGTTGAGTTTTGAACCGCTCCGTCACTGACTGCCCCTCCTTTATCTTTGAGCGACTGTGACGAATAAGCGGTTTCGGTGTGCCTGAAATAAGAAACATAGGTAATTAGTGTAATATGAGGTATAGAATTAGATGAAGCATTTGCTATAGATAACATTACATAACTAATTCAATGAGCATCAAACTCGTTATTTAGAATATTTATTTGGTTTCATAATAAGCATTCACTTGTTTTTAAAAGTATGAAAATCTATGTAACTCAGTTGTAGATAAATTAAGACTTAAACGTCTCATAAATCCTAAATCCTTTTATATCGGTAAACACACACTTACTATACAGGTCACCCAGTATATGTTGAAAAATCGATTGGACAATTATATACTCTTATCGTTTTATTTTATAGAATAAACACAAACACCCATAATTATTTCCACTGATAAATATTTTTGTTGTTATATGAATCATTATGTATTTGTCGATTTAGCCAACTCTAAAAAAACACAATGTAACAACATATAACCCATACCTTTTGCTTGTTGTTGCAGCTGTTGCCACATACTGGCTCGGGCTACGACACTGTTGCTCTTCACCAACCCCAGTGCAAAGCCAGTGTTGTCGTTGCCCTCATCATCGCTTTCCTTGCTATCTGGACTCTGCATAGCTTCCGTCTCCGTCGACTTCCTCTCTCTATCCATTGTGAGAAGACCACGCTCTATTGATGAATTCGACCAATCGTTGTTACTGCTATTCGTCGCGTGATTCTCCCTAATCTCTTGACTTTCGATCAAACCCAACTCCTCCCCTGCAAATCGATAAGTACATTATTAGTCCAGAGCACGAACCGAAATAGACGCCCCGTCAAATACCACTGCGTGTACAAAAATTACCGGCATGACCGCACTGACTTGGAAACATGAACAACACTACAATTTTCACTCAACGTGTAGCATAATATTCAATGACACCGAATTATAACATAAAAAAGCAAGAATTACGTGATATCGTACCAGTTGCAATTGACACCACGTGTTGACAATGAATACATGAATTACATTGACCTAAATAAAAGGACAGAAAGATGTCGGCAAGGTTGTACAAGTTTATTTTCAAAACCGTCCTAATATGAGTAGCGACGCATTCACAAATCTAAATATACCAAACACAACATAAACAAAGCGCAAGTTATTGCAAGTCGAACCGCCCCGATTACTCTTGTATGTTTTCATAGCATTATTGTTTGTAGTCGACTTGGATTTTACCAAATAAGTAAATAAATTTGTTTACGTGTTATCAGTCGGCGTGCCATTGACCGTGATAAGAAAATCTGTTGAAACTAGCCATTTGGAGATAATCGATCGTGACTAAAACACTTTTAATGAAATACTAACCAGAATGCGGACCGGAATCACGGGAGGATGCACGGTTGTACACTCCGCTATCACAGGACACATTTAAACTCCAATTGTCCCCGTCAGCTTGATGGCGCTCATCTTCCTCCAAAGCGCGGCTATCTTCATCAAGGGCCACTCTAACCTTGTTTACTTCTTGTTCTATTTCATCTAACGTAGACTGTTTTCTTTCAGAATTCTTATCGATGTTTTCAAAATCGAGGAATGTGGCTTCACCGATGTTGTCTTCTTTAGCACTGGGGCTACTGTCTGAGAGGCCGTTGACTAGCAGTGGATTGGGACCAAAAGGACTGTCTCCGAACGGTGGAGAGTTTAAGTCTGCGAACGGATCTCTTTCTGGTTCTCCGTCGTAAGGGACCCTGGGCGATAGAGCAGCACCGGACTCGACGGGACGGCTCGGAAAACTACAGCCCGCTGAGTCGAACGCTTGGAAACTCGCTTGGCCCGGCTCCAAACTGCGAAATGAGAAAAGAAACGAAATTATGTAGAGCATAGGCGTTTGTAAGAAAGAGACGGTTGCAGGTTTAGTTCACCTCCGTAAATTTCGATGAATTATAGTGCTAGTGATCTGGACCGTCGTCGATCTATCAATTAATAGAAATTTAACAGCGTCGTCAATACACTCTAAAAAAAATGTCCACTGGCTTTTTGACTAACATTGTTCATGGAGTTAAGGAGATTTATGGTTATTACGGATTACGATTTATTATCAGTTATTTAAATTACAATAAGAAATTTTATCAATTTTATGCGAAGTGAATTTTAGATACACAATTTGATTATAATCTCTCACTTATCATGTTTAGTTTCAACAGGAGTATGATCTAACCACCAGTCTCGTAAGTATTATAGACGAAATAAAAATAAAAATAAGCCATTAAAGGTACGCGCTGTATGAAGCATCAGATGGTCCGGTCATAAAACATTGGATGCGTGCTGTGAAACACAACAGATCCAGAAATAGTGCTTGACCCAGTAACGGCTGGAGCGCTTATTTCCGTCATCAACTTGCCGTTATGTCTAGCAGTACTACCAGTACAGTACAAAATTGATGTCTATCACTCAAGAGATAATGTGACTAATGAACAGAATAAACAATCCTATTGCATATATAGTGTTTAGCTAAATTTGTATTTGCAACGTATTAAACTATTTTATGTTGCCAACAATACAGGGAAATGAAACGATAAAGATGCCATATTGCATATTGCATTTATTAAATGTACTACTTAAAAATTATATATTTAGGTTTTGCAACTGGCCGCAATCCTTGTGACAATAAAGAAATCAAATCTCAACATGTATTTTTTTACTTATAATAAGGCAATACGATGCAAGGCTACACTTCTATCCTAGCATTATTATGACAAATGAAAAGGAAGAAATCCAAATTCAGGTCACTGATGAAAAACAAGATCATTTTAAATACATATACATACAAGAAAGTGAATCATGCGATTAATTATTAACTTTACAGCAAAAAACAAAAAGCAATAAGTTCACGTTGACGTGGGACCTACTAATACTCGTAATATAAAAAGCAACATATTATTTAAGAATGTTATCTCTTTAAGAAATTGCAGTACTCGAGGCCTCGTTTTATGTTAAACATTATAAAGGTAGCGCGCTATGAATTTCTGAAATGACTTAATGACAAACACATTTACGAAATTACAAAATATATGCGCACAAATCAAGCAACAACGTGCGATTTCAATAATTAAATTCCTTTGCTATTTTCTACTTACGAGTCATAAAGAGGCCCCTCAAATATGAGACGATACATTTTTATGACACGGTACTTTAAAAACACATGCACCTAGAACGACGTCCGAAATTAATGCTTACGTTATTGTAGACTGAACATGATTCCAGTAAACTAAACCTCAAACACTGATGTAAGATTGCAATTATGTGTCAATTAGCAGTTACTATAAGCTAACAGCAAGACATGGAAGAAAATATATGGCCACGTTATGATTAAAAAATAAATTCATTTTTCTATTAAAATATATACTTATTTTGTTTTATACAACTCAATAATTGTAATAATATTTTAAATCATAACCATTTTCTTTAGTGGCAATATTTTGGCAAGATATATCAAACACACTGGCTTTGATATCTGGTGATGGGTCATACAATCATCATTATCCATATCCATACGATACATAAAACCATAATTCATACTTAAAATTATTTCAAATTACGACTGTACGATTTACACACACTGTTTCATACTTGAAGTATATTTAATCTTACTGCATTAAATAAGTTTTATGTTGATGAAAAACAACAGAATATGAATCTATGGTAATGAGTAAACATGTACAGCAAGAACAACACCTACAAAATATTTAGTCGCCTCTACGACATACAACGGACCGCCAAATAATGGCTTCAAGCCAAGATTTGGCTTTGAATATTCAACTACTGCCGGTATAAAGCACAATCACCTTTGGACATTAAAAACAAAACGTATGTTTAAATATCAAATAAAAATTATATGATTTTTTAGCTAAATTATATTCAGCTGAAGTTATAAAATAAACACAAAAAAATATTATTTGAGAAAGCAGAAAAATCTCTATTATATCGGTTCGATGTACGTGCATCCAATATTAATGGAACAACATTTGAAAGGTCGAAAAGGGCTTTTATTTTTAAAATCTTACCTCGATGTTATCGATCTCATTTCATCTATAGTAACTGGTTGAGTTTTATAGCGTTCTTTGTCACGATCTTTAGATCTCGATGTAGATGACTGATCCTTTAAAAAACTCTCCTTAGTTAAAGCCTGTTCCATACTCTTTATTCTCGAAGCAATTGATGGAAAAGTCCTAGGTTCACAACCGTTAACAGCCTTTTCTGGATCCCACGTTTCAAAATTTATGTTTTCACAGTTTTCATCCACTTTAATTCTGCGGTTGTTTAAAATGGAAATTAATTCATCATTAACGTCACACGCTAGGCTCATCGACCGAGGATTCGCCTTTGGCCGCAAGTTTCTACGGCGAATCACAGCACTAGGAAAACTTTCCTCTGGATCGGTCGAGAGATTCAAAATACGTCGCGGTCCAGCCGCCAACAGGTCGTTCGCGTCGCTACTGAAATTCGTCACACTAATGTTCGCATCGTTATCCGCGCAGAATGAAAGACGGGGGCGCGGGGATTGGCTACGTTCCCTAGTGAGACTGGAACCTCTTTGCTTTAAAATAGGTTTCACCGTTGTTTCGCATTCGGAGCCAGAATGATCTGATGTCCGGGATCTGAGGAGAGAAGGTCTTCGTGAGCTTCTGTCGTCTTCGCTCAAATCGAAACTAGAAGCAAGTCCTTCATCACCTGAAAATTTTGTAGATGTCTTAAGAATTGGTTTTTTTGGTAGATCAAAGTCATGATCATCATGCTCCGTGGATTTTTTCTTCAGAATAGGTTTCGGTGTTTCTGATGGTAAAACATCGGGGCACGGTCGTTCTTCGGAAAAACTTTTCTTTTTCAGAATAGGTCTTACTATTTCTTTATCTTCCTCGACTAATTCAGCACCACCTGCAGCTGCTAATAGTACAGCTTGAGCAATCGAAACATGAGATGATGTAGTACTACTACTAGAACTGGAGTTTGATTTACGCTTTAAAATTCCATGGGGTTCAGGTGAACCATGAGATAAGTCTTCGTGATTGTGGTCTTCTTCCCGACTCATTTTTCTTTTAAGTATACCTTGAATATGTCCATCTGGAGATCTATTTCTTACAACATCTTCCAATGATGATCTTCTATTTTTCAAAATAGGTTTATTTATGTCACATGAACCATCCTCAGCGAATGAAACTTCAGGGCTACAAGATCTTCTTCTAGCAACTTGTGACTCATCTAAACTACGACGCTTTTTCAGTATTCCTTGACGTTGTCTGTTTTCAGAACGACAACTCCTAGGTTCAACAACATTTGGAGAAAACGTCACTGGAGGAGAAGCAATAGCGTGATTTGGAGTGTTTGAAATAACATTATCTTCATGAACTGATTTTCTTTTTAAAATAGATACAGGCGTGGTAAAAGACGTCGATAAATTATCAATACGGCGGTTTTGACTAGACACATCATCGTTGAGATCAGAAAACATTGCACTTTGCTTTTCAAAGTCGATCAGTCTCTGAGCTGCTGTGTCAATATCTTTCAATCTTTCTGTAACTCCTCTCTTTTGTATATGTTTATCGTTCAGAAGACCGTAATTATATGTATGGTTATTATTTTTCTGCTCTGATGTTGAAGTAAAAAATGGATCAAAACAAGGTTCAGATGAATTTAAATTTAACTTATTACTATTTAAGTTACATGACAATTTATTAACCCTATCTAATGTTTGTTTTGTTAAAGCAGCCAAGCTATCCATTTCTTGTGAAAGTCTGGAACTTCCAAGAGGTCTTACTGTTTCATGAAGAGTAGACATTTTTATAGTGTCTTTAGAATCTTTAACTACCCTGGAATTAGAGTCTATTTTAGAATTGGCATGTATATCATCACTCAATATAATTTTACGTGTAGGATTTTTATCATCATACGTATCTCTTGGAGAATTATCTAAACTAGTCAGTCTTTTCTTTAAATAATGATATTTTTCATTAAGATTTTCACTGTCCTTTTGAGTTCGATGTTTTATATCATTACGATTATTTTCACTATAACTCTTTGCTTTCTCAGGGCTTTTTTTTGTAACTTTATCTTTCGATGAATCCAGTTTCAACTTTGAAGAATTGTCTGACCTGAAAGTATTATCTTTTGCTAAATCCTGTTTAACGGGCGATGAAGAAGAACGAGTAGATTTTTCCGGACTCTTTTTGGAAACAGGAATGCAGCTAGGTTTAGAGCCAGAATCTAAGCTTCGTTTTTTTTCGTTGGGTTTGTTAGATGAAGTTGACGTTACAGGTTTATTTGAAGTAGGTTTAACACCGTTTGTTAAACTATTAGTACTTTTGGGAGATATTTTGGAAGACGCCAGTTGGTTTTCAGTCTTGGGACGTGGTACTTCGAGGGATCGGCGGTTTCTTGTTTTCGCGACAATGCCTGAAACAAAAATAAATGTATATAAGTGAGAATATTTACTTTACAAAAGTTAAAATATACATTGGCCATTAAAATACGGAAGAGGAAATGATTAACCGGCGCGTGCGTATTGTTCTACATAGGTTCAGTGACTGCGCAAGTGTTATTCGTTGTTATTTTGCGCGATATGGCGATTGATGCTATTGTTATACATTCCAAATTTAACGCAAGGTGCATTGAGTAATTCAATCGGAAATGTAGGCGATGGTAATATTGCATATTCGATATTTGAGAACGATAAGAAACTTTTAGTATATTTGTCATTTCTATTTACAGTTGACACTCGACCTCGTGACATAATTACATTAATTACACAGTTTTAACTATTTCCATTTTACGCGTACAAAAGCACGTATTTTAACATCCAAAATTCCAAATTATTGCCTTAGTATATGCATACGATTAACATAATAATATTTATTATTTGTATTCTGACAAAGTGACAAAAATTGTTACAAAAATATAACTAAATGTTTGTTATTCAATCGGTTACTTTTACTACTTAGACATGCAGTTGAACGAATCTTTATGGATATCATCACAATATATAGCTATTTCAGTGCTGAGCTTAGTTCTTAGTATCATAATGGTGTAAACACATGATTTCCTAGGGTTACGAGTGGCATGGACGAACACAATTGAAAACAAATATTTCTTTGGGATGTAAATAGCTCCCTCAGTGGAATATCGAGCACGATAACATCGCTCGCCAGGCCTGGGCATGCTACTAGGTTGCCTAGAGGATAAGGATTGGCGTTAATTTCTGGAGATTAAGTTCATATATTATCACATTTCAAAAAACCGCATTCAGTTACTTGTTGGCTTGAACTCTTTGTACTATGAGAAGACCCGAACCCCGCAATGTGACATTTATGGACCGTGTTGACGATGATCAAAGCAATATCCATTATTATTGAGATCGAACACAAAGTAAGAAAATAATAAATACACTTAAGCAAATAAATAATAATAATTTTTTTTTCACGCACGAATCAATATTTTGTATGTACCTAATGGATTACTCTGGTGAGTACTCCCTTGTCTCTGCTCTTACCTACCCACCTGAGCGTGACGCACTGTAGTCTGTACTGTTCTGCGTCTGTACTATCATAAAGTAATAATTAAATTACTTCAAGATTACCGCGGTTTACCTCAAGCTATCTACGAAATAGATATAACCTATACGATAACTGGCAAATCTATATAAAAATTTGAACATAGATCTGATCCGAACTTCAACTACCCAGCGCATGAAATTAATTGATTCTTCAAACGAGGGAACCTTTTAGGTCACAGAAACAGGCGACGGGCCTTAATAGCGGTAAAATCCGTCAACTTACTTAGCTTGAACTGGATCTAGAATAGTTTGATAATTTAGAATTTTGCTATTAAAGTAACTCACACATATGTATAAACATTTTAAGACCTCTCAGTTATTAATTTTTAACATAAAATCAACAGTTGCCAGTTTATCCACCTAGTATTCAATAGTGAAAAGAGACTAAAAGAATAGATAATTGCTAAATATTACAAGATAACATTCGTTTAGTTTAACAATCAAGCATAAAATTTAACACCGTTTTATTAAGATTTTCAATGTATAATGTTAAATTTCATTAAAGTCAAAAGCTTTAGCGGCTAAAATTATTAAAAAAAAACTAATATCACCATCACAACTCCGCATTGTTTTTGCCATAGGAAAAAAGCAGCATTAAGAAAAAAATTACAGTTACGACAATTTGTATAAACATGTAATAATGCGGGACCTCGCTTCCTTTTCGGTGGGCAACAGTTCGGTGATGCCTTCAGTGTTTCTGAAGTCCATGAGCGACGATGACCACTTACCAATAGATGACTTGTCTGTTCGTTTATAAAATATAATAATAATTATAGTTACGTAAAAAAAATGACGATAATAATTGTTATTCCAATTAAATTCATGACATAATATCTCCTTAAGCGATACTCCATATTAATCGACTATTAATCGAAGCAACTGACAACAATTTCCTTGGTGGTAGGGCTTCGCATAAGGATTATATTATCAGTATTATTATTAAGTCATTAATATTATTAGTGGTATTATTATTTTTCCGTAAAGCCTGCCTAGCTAGCTACCACCCTCCTGCTTGAGTCAGCCGCCAAACGACTCGTCGTGTTCCGGCTGGGGGCTTGAGAGCCAGTTCATACTTTCTTACCTTCTCCTTTCCTGGCCGACAACTCATCAGTGATACCCTTGGTCTTGTCGATGTCCACGGGTGACGATGACCACTTACCATCAGGTGGCTTGTCTGCTCGTTTGTAGGCTTTTAACATAAAAAAATCTACGTTGTTTCCTAAAACCGTCCAATTCCATAATACAATAACCACTAAAAGCATATACATAACGTACAAGCTTATTCATACTGAGTAACGATTATAAATTGGCCCAATTTGCGTTCACTAATTGTTGTGACCTGAATCGCACGAAATATGTAAAATAGTTGGGATATTTTATATCACTCTAGCGTTAAGCTAGTCACATCTCGAAACCGAGCATTATAAAGGATTATAAAATACGGCAGTCAACCGGTTAGATTACTCATCATTGGAATAAACTGCCACACATAACTAGTATTGTGAATTACAGCCGGCAGTTTTAGGTGTACAAAAGGACACTTATAGATTAATTGTGTATCTAAAACACACATGCTTACGTAAATGTTTTCTTCTGTTATACATAAATCTCATATGTTTTCATCAACGACTTTGTTTCGGAGCAAAATGTCCAATTTTCATATTGGCTCAAAGTGACTATTTCAAAATCGTAATTATTATCGTAATCAATGGCTATCAACGCTGGAGTTCCACAGGAGTACGTTCTGTGAGCTATATTCCTGCTGCATATTAATGATCTGCTTAAGCACAGCAGTGAACAGATTCCTCCCGAATATTCGAGCCTGTAGGGACGAAAAACAGTCCGAAAGACGGCAAAGGACTGAAATATCTTGCCCGCGTCGGTGTTCCGCCTTCTTAGAATGTGGGAGTCCTCTACAGAAGAGTGACCGGGCCTTTATAAGTTAGCGCGTTCAACATCTTAGACTTCATCACCACTTACCATCAGGCGGGATTGTTGTCAAGAATTAACATTCTATGAAAAAAAAAATTGAATTAACCTTTTATGCATAAAATTGAAAATTTCAATTTGTAAGGTAGTTTTATGGATATATGAAAGACGGCATACAATTTAATATTATAGCTTAATATTATTATTAATGACAAAACAAGGTGCACTAGCAATTTAAAGGAAACTCTCGTTTACAACGCAATAAATTCGAGTAATTAATGCGTGTAGTATTTATTACCCCTATGAATAAACTGTTCGCAAACCGAAGTAAGGAAAGTTCCCATATAAGCAATTATTCTCGACCTTGCGCTACACGTGTTACGTATATAACGAAAATGTTTTTGGACGGAGTAAATATATTCATGTCCGTATTAAGACTTGATATGAAACGTTTGAGTAGCACCTGAACTGAAAGTGACAGTCGAAATTAACACCACGACCTTTTAAGAACTTCTCTCCTGGGCTCGGGGATCCTTTCAGGATTAAAGGGTTCAAATTGTACCTTTCTCACGCAGGTAAAGTGCGTAAATCTTTATAAAAAATATATTCCTCTAATTGCCTTCTGCTATCACTTTCTGCTTCTATTAAGTGTTAATGAAACAACTGAAATTAAAAAAAAAAAACATTTGATAAAACATACATAAAAATACTGTCATTATGAAGATATTGACACATGCAAGATATTACGAAATATTACTACGGTACGTCATATTGTATCTTTTGAACGTCTGGACCGATTGAGGTACCTGATATTTACAAAATATATTTCTTTTGTTGACACGAAGACTCAGCTTCGGTTGGATCCGGTAGTCGGTGCTGTATTTCAGCAATCGTTAAGAAATTCTATATTCAAAGCCAAAATCTTTACTAATAATATATAAGAAAGTCTGCGATTTTTGTGAGTCTGTGCTTATACGGAAAGTAATCTCCGAAACCACAGCACCTATTCGAAAAATTATTTTACCATTTGAAAGGTACATCGTTTAGGATAGACCAAGGCTATATTAAATCGAGTGTATATGTATAATAATTATTGTTAATCCTGAACGATGTCGGGACGGGCCGCTAGTTATTAATATTACAAGTATATTAAATATTACAAATATTTCCAGCAACGCCTGTCTGATTAGACAATCGATACGGCAAATAACAGAAAATTTATACCTACCTTGTAAAAAATAAAAAATAAAATCTCAAATAAAATGTAAGATGCACCTTGACGGTGGGTTTTATGTAAATTTGGTTACATAACAAAACGACCGATTACATAAACACGCGACATTGCAACCGAAACACTTTACAGGGGCTAATTTAGAGTCATGTGATTATAATATAGATACAACAATGTTACTTCCAGGACCTCAGGATGTGACAGACTCCTAAACTTTCTAAAAGTTGGGTGTTTTTTTCTTAATTTCACTCTATTTTTAAAGTAAGTACAATTTATTTACATTTATGAAAATTTCAAGTACCAAAAACGGTATTCACGATCAACAGAGATAAACAAATCTTACGCTAATGTTGAAACTGAGCAAATAACACGACAAAAAACAATCGGAATAACTTGTTGCAGTTGAATTGAATCTTCGACGAGATCCGTTGGAGACAAAAAGATTACAGAAAAAAACTATCTATAGTGATGTTTGTGTGTCATTGAACGTCGAGGATCATCGACTGTGAAGCAACTATAGTACGAACGAGCTCGGAAATCGATTTCCAGATTTTTGAGGCGAATAAATTTCCGAATATCACTTTATGAATGGCAACTCAACCCTTCAGGAATAGGTGAAGCCTAAAATTACTGAATACATTTTTAGTACAATGTCACTGAACATGAATTGAATTTTCTAGTCTAGATAGTCGAAATTTATATTTGAGGTAATTATGATATAAATACTAAAGCATTAACTGTATAATAAAATTTTAACTAAATGTTTTCTGGACAGGAAAGTTAATAGGGGCTTTTATTAACACAATAGAAACCAAAGGAATAGTTGTTAGATATTTTGTCTGTTTGTCTATGCATTTGTTCGCGCTAATCTCAGAAACGTCTTATTGGATTTCTTTATGTTTTTCACTAATTTAATGCAGGAAGCATCACTTAGGAAGCATCACATAAGTACTTAAAGGTCATTTCTTTACAATCAGTCCATAAATAAAAAAGTTATAAATCAATATATTTTTCATTCAGAGAACGAGACAACCTCAGTCCTAAGCAATGCATGTGCTATTTGTAAGCGTTAATTTGCTTATTATAAAACGGACTGAAACACCTAATAATAGTATAACGACTTTTAACACATAATTTGAAACGTATACCATTTTACAGTTTACTAATATTGCTAATTTTGTCGCAAAAATATTTTTTCGGTTGGAAGTTTGTCGAAGAGGGAACGTAACAAATGAGGCGTTCCATCTTAGTCAAAGGGGGTAGCTATACATCAACGGTTAACCTAAAATCGGACTGTAACTTGATTGAAAGTTTTTTTACAACGCCATGTGGCTACTAACTCTTATTTCATATCAATACGAACACGCATTAACGCCACGACGAGACACTTCGATATTGAGTTCAGATTAAAGAGAAATTGTAAAGCCTCTTCCAATCTTGAATTTAATCTACTGATTAAATTTTCGATATACCATAATACAAATATATTAGACACTGTTTACAGAATTAATCCATTAATTACCCAACCGATTAGTTGATCTTTGACTGAGTGCGCTCTTGAATTATAACCGCAGCGATAATGAAGGTAGATAGATATAGCATTAATTGGAAATGTATATATACTATAATTATATTACCTTGAAAATCGTGTAAAGGCATTACTTTAAGCACTTGATGGAACGCAATAATTACCTAATTCAAGGTCCTCATTGCGTCACACAGCTGAAGAGACTTGGAATTTTCTAGAAATTAGTTGCCAATCTGAGTGTTGGAGAGAACGTGTGCTAGCGGAAGTCCCTTGATAAGAAATAAGGTCGCAGAAATGCGCAAGAAATTTTGCCACTAACTGTCACCCAGCCAACTCTAACTGCATCCGACGTTGCGTAAGTTCCCGAATGTTTACTAAAACCACATTTTTAGAAACCATCCTCCTCCTAGAATAAACCATGAAGTGTTTCAGAGGGATGCAATGTCGAAAAGCAATTTCAAATTCTCCGCGATCTTCCCAACCGATATGTGGTTTTGATTTCTTTAATATTACGAATGTCCAGGCTACTAATCTGTTCGTTCGTCGTGTATTAAGTTAAAAAACTAGCAAACAATATACAAAAGCAGAAAATTACCAGTTAAAGTAAATTTAAACATGCCACTGATTTCATGAGTGTCTTACCCGTATGTATAGTCCACTGGGAGAGGATTTAACATTTAAGTGCGGAAACAAACATTTATGATAAGACTCGTGAGAAGTTTATAGATGGACAATAAAATGAGTTGCAGTAAAAGAAATACACAAAGCGGCCAGCGAAGTACACCAACCGGGCGGTTTTTATGATCGATCCCAACGATATAACGTTGAAATAAAGATATAAAACGAACGATGGTTCCCCTACTCGAGTCATTAAACGCTATATATTATTATTAACGCTATTACACATATTAAACGCTATAAGCGAACTGCCTAGCGGAAGAACTCGTCCAATTAGTTCTGCCATGTCAACAACTGGATCTGTGCCGTGGAATAAGCAAATCAAAGAGACCAGATGTAGTTTACATGCTCGTTATGAATTTGTGTTGTCGAAGATAAAACTATTCCATCGTTATAATATTGAACTACGAAGAGATATTTTTGTTATATTATCAGAACATACACGTATATAAAAGGATATATGAAATAATATGTGGAACAGGCATTACAAGTATTGATCGAGGTTAACTGTATATCTGAATATTACCAGGGTAAGTAGAGTTACTGCTATCAATTTTTTTCACTTCGTGTACGTTTAAGAAATTAACCGGGTATCAATTGATTCACTTAAGGAATATGTCATCGTAATTGTATATCCTGGGATGCCTGAATGATATTGAATACTAAAAGGCATATATTTAAAAGTATAAGTAACAGGATCCTGAAAATTCATTATTTACCCAATTGTCCACCAATATTGTCCCACTGCTGGTTTCAGTTCTCCTCTCAAAATAAGAGCGGTTAAGGAGTGCGAATTTTATGAGTTTCTGTGTACGGAGGGTAATCTATAGAACTACTGCACCTACTTGAAAAAATCCTATATCATTTGAAAGATGCATTATTCTAGATGGACATATGTTACAGATCAGGCGTGTGTGTATAATAATGAATGATTGAACCCGATCGAAGTCTTTACGGGACGTTAGTATTAATAAAATTATTTTAATCTAGCGATCCGTAGCGAAATGGACAAGTGCACTTACAACGTCACATTCGAGATTCAAGATTTTCTAGTGAGTTTTCTAAATAAAATCTCTATCTATACATATAATAAAACTCTAAATGAACGCTTTCTGTACATGAACGATACATAAGAAAAATTATTATAAGGGGCCTTTATTAACGCAATAGAACCCAAAACAACAGTTGTTAGAATTTATGTCTGCTTGTCTGTGCGTTTGTTTGCGCTAATCTCAGAAACAGCTTAACCGATTTTGTTCTGGTTTTCACTAATGTACTGTAGTAAGCATCACTGAATACTTAAATTTGTTTCATTACAATCCGTACGGAAATAAAAAAGCTATAAATTAATTTAAAATAACGTAGGTACTATGTCTTAGCGTAAGGCGCAGTAGTTTTTCCCAAGCGAAACGAGGGGGCAGTTTGCTAGTTATTTCATAAAAACCTTGACAATTACGAACACGCAAAAAAAATAACTGAGTCAGTTTAGCAGTTATCGAGCCGTCATCTTTCATACATGCAGCAAATGATTCACATATACATATATAGGTACGTCTTAAATTTAACTTTTTAAAAGATTAAACACTTTACTCTTCCTTATTATTTCTCCTTCATCTTAGTATAAAACAATAGCAATTGGATGTAACATAAAACGAAGTAATTTCAGTAGAGCCGCAGCAATAGCAATTGGATGTAACATAAAACGAAGTAATTTCAGTAGAGCCGCAGCAATAGCAATTGGATGTAACATAAAACGAAGTAGTTTCAGTAGAGCCGCAGCAATAGCAATTGGATGTAACATAAAACGAAGTAATTTCAGTAGAGCCGAAAGTGATCGGCGAGTGGTGACGTGATTTTTTTAAATCGTCATATAATCCGCTTAAATACATTTTCAAACAATCACAAGAAATTCTTAAAGAATTTCGTATAAAAAAGATTGTACGTTAATATTCTAATAATCGTACTAAAGGTCGAAAACTTTGATTTAGTAATGGAGTTGCCAAATATTCCTATTTGCATAGGATGTCTCGATTTTGGACGGTTGACGTTATCAATTTTACATTATTATTATTTTTTAATAAAATTAGAGCTACCTTTATAATCATCTTAATTCGCAACAAACAATTCAGTCTATTGAACTCTTACAAATTGTAAAATATAGCTAAATTACATAGTTCCAATCACCTGACTAACAACCTGATTGGTTATTTTGTAATAACAAATTTAAAAGGAAATCAGTAGGTATTCGCTTAATGGTCAAAATTCGAGTACAACAACTAAACAACATCTTCCAAAAATAATAATTAACAACGCTACAGCTCGTCAATACCTACCGAATAAAAAAAACAGAAGATCAGTTAACAAACAGAGGAGAAACAGGTATTGAACTGTTCAGTCTTTGTAATAAGCGAAGGGCTCGCTTCCATCTTGGCAAAATATGGGCGATGCCGTTGACACTGTTGACGTGTATCGGCGGCGGCGGTCCCTAGTTACCATCCGATGGCCCGTCTGCTCTTTTGTCGACCGTTGTCATAACGAATATTTTATTTTATTTAGTTTACTAGCAAACCTTCGTCGCTTCGCTTCATAAAAACTACCTTATGCCTAAGTGTAGCACCTGCATTGTTTTAGTACTGGGTTTTTCTCGTTCTATTAATACGAAATTATTTTTTTTTAATTTTTTTATTTATGGACGGGTTCAAATGAAACGAACTTTAAATATTAAGTGATGATTACTGCAATACATTAGTGAAAATCAAAACTAAATCGGTTTAGCCGTTTCTGAGATTAGCGCGCACAAACGCTCAAACCAACATACAAAAATTGTAACAACTATTATTTTGGATTCTACAACGTTAATAATGTCACCAAATATTCGTTTTTCTCATTTATCCTTCATGTATAGAAAGGGATTTATAATTTTATAATATGTATAGATTACACTTAACAACACTTTCTATAGGGTGACAACTTATAGTTAGTTAGTGTCTTGGGCCTAAATGAACAATAAACAATCAATAAAAAGTAAACACTAGTTACACCAAGAACAATTATGTGTAGTTGGCATTTCAATACAAAATTCTGATATATACAGAATATATAAAACAAAAAAAAACGCTACAGAAAATCATCCAGTGAAAAACGAATCTCATGCAGACGTAACTTTAAGTAAAAAATCAACATTTTATTACATCTGCGTCCAATGTTGTATCATAATTCATGATGTCGTAAATCATAATAAGACAATTACGTAAGACGCGACACTAATGGTAGATCTAACAGTAGATGATGACGTACAATATGTAACGTTCGTTATTTTGTAATGACAAAATTATTTAATGACAAATGTGAAAAATTAAAAAAAAAACAAGGTGAAACAACTGGAATATCTCATATTGAATAATTTATAATACGATGTCAAGACGACGACAGCGGGAGAGTTCTATAAGACATTTATTATTTGTACGTAATACCAAATTCTGTAATATATATTCGCTTTAGTTCGTAGAGTATTAAAATATGTTTTTCAGAGCATAAAGTGACTGAGCCGAGGTCGATGGTAATCCTGCTGTCTGTACCAGAGTGATGAGCTCAGGCGCAATGACGTGAGGTCGCGAGCTCGTGGCCCGAGTCGGACAATAACCTCTCCCGTAACATTTCAGAGTACAATGCCTCCCGAATACATGGATCAGTATTCTAACGTGTAATAATGGAGAAGGTAGGATGCAGCTAACATTTTGAAATGCAGATGGAAAGAAACAGTATAAAATTACATAAAATAAATATAACTGTTAAAAATACTACTATACTCGTAATATTGGTTCCTTTTTGAGTTTTATTTTGCCAGATGCTTCTGCTGCAAAGATGATATGGAATTGTGAATTAATCAACTAAAGATATAATTTAAATATAAATGTACAATAATAATTATTTAATCTTGTGCCATATTTTTTTAATTCACCTATTACACGGTAATAGAGAAATTCTTAAAAAACCACGGGAATTATTATTCTAACCTTAGCATGTGAAATGCTTTGTGACTTATAAACTGTTACCTATATATAGAATGGCTTCACACTTGTCGATGTCTAGGTCATTTAAAAAAAACATTTGTTTCATCTATCAAGCCATTACGTCTCTACGCCATTACTTTATATTTACATACTCGTATGCATCATACCTGTAATATCGATACTTTTCAAATCAAACTAAATACATTTACACCGAAAAGTTTTCACTTGACTCATTCATCATTAATCTTTGTGAAAACAAAGTTCTACGCCCTTTTCTACGTTTATTGTTTTATTATACTCTTTATAATTATAATTTGGTACATCGAAAACCTCATTAGAATATATACGTATAGATGACTAAAGTATTTATTTAGTCATCCGTAAAATTTTAGTATTAGATTCTTAGCGTTAGCTTTTTAAAAATCAAACATGTCATGTCATTGCTACGACATGTCGAATGACTAGCAGCTTTGAGCTATGAGTAAATGTGTCCAATATTATTTACTTATTAGATTTAAGGTGTGATTTAATACTCTGTGAAGTAAATATATGTTCTTAACTTCAAATAAATACATATTTTTACAATATAATATGACATGTATACTCCAAGTATGGAGTCTGCTCGATGTAACTTGATCGACATATCCATCGATACAATATCAATGCGACAGTTACACATCGGTCGATAAGTTCAATCAGACTTCGCTTCCGCTCTCAATCAAATAAACTCCACCTCTGTTTTAAAAAATTGTGAAGGAAGAGCCATGTGAAGCGCAATGCGTATACAAGGCTGAAGCGTGGTTGAAACGATCGATGTCGATTAAGTGGATAACGGATCTTCATCGAGACGACGAAGACCAATCTCCACTGCCCTAATTTACTATTAGTTGTTACATAAAATTGTTATCTTATCGTGTAAATGATATGCCCATACCTGATCGATCGATCAAGGCCGATAGTGCGAGTGGAAAACACCTTAACACATGGCATGATCATGTGATCATGGTTTAATCTCCAAGCTTGGCAAGCAGTCTTACCCACCAGATATTGAGTCCCTTGAAACCTAAAGAAGTGTTATTAACATCTGAATGATGACTAGACAGACATTTCCCCGACTGCAAAAATTAGTAGTAGTTAATACTTATAGACATTTCCCCGACTAAAAAAAAACAAGTATTTAAAAGTTAAGTGTTTTTATAGATGTACTAAAAAAATTCTTTCGCCGTTTCATATCTTCAATGTTTATAAAGTACAGTTTCTAAATGTTATTATATTATTTATGAAATATTTAAAGAATTCAATTGTTTTGCATATGAAAGTAGATAATAAATATAAAAACAGCAAAATTTAAAAGTAACGTTTGTCACAAACATTATCCAGCTTTGCATTAACAGTGAAAGAAATATGTTTTACAGGATTGATTTCTAAAAGGAGTCGAATGATGTGTATGTAAATAAGTAAGTAAGTAATAATATGTAACAATTATAATATGTGTATAAGTAAGTAATTAAGTAACCCAATATGAAATATTATTTTTACAAACAATCAGTTATGCACCGCCATATTGAAATGAGTAGAA
This sequence comes from Megathymus violae, assembly GCA_003671415.1. Classification (NCBI taxonomy): domain Eukaryota; kingdom Metazoa; phylum Arthropoda; class Insecta; order Lepidoptera; family Hesperiidae; genus Megathymus; species Megathymus violae. Next base: position 1,743,242 of record PDGT01000061.1, read on the forward strand.
CGGAACACTTGTGTCACAAGAGTAAAAACCGAGTAAGAAAGGCATGATGCTTCGAATACTGAAAGTGAGACCTTCAATTTAATAAAAAAATTAATCATTCAGGTAGTTTGCTAATACTACCGTTTAGAAAAAGTGCTTTAACATTCAGGAGAAGAAACGGCGCAAGAAACTTCTTAGCACATCTTTTAAAAAAACACATTGCAGTTACAAATTAAGTTTAACCCTGCGCGGAACTGGTTTTAACACTATTATTTCCAGGCGTCCTTGTCATTAATATATTCATCTATACTATAATATCTTTCACCGATGTATAAGCTGTGCTTTACCGCGTCGCTTAAAAGTTCCAATGGGTAACTCACGTATCAACTTTGGAACCTTATTGTAAAAAAGGTTATCAGAAAGGAGACCGAGATCTTCGATATCGAAATTAATCATACATTATTATATTGAAACACCACAAGCTGAGCTAATTTTTAATACAACATTTTTAAAAAGCATAATAAAAATGTTTATTTTATTTTTATTAAATTTTTGTTGGTTGGAATAATAACCGAAATTAAACTGTAAAGCATATTAAACAAACTTGGACTTTATAACATGTCTCGTAAAGATATTGTTTGTTATCATCCTCAACTAACCTGCATTAATACTCAAGTCGGACAGTGCAAGCTATTATTTCGTAAATTCGTTAACAAATCCCATACAATTTGTAAATCATAATTATGAATTGTTTATGCAATCTTTTCCCACCGCACATTGGTTCTAATCTTGATTTAATTAATCCGAGTAAACTTTCAACTGGCCCCAAGGGCTGTTGTTGTAATTGAAACATAGTATTACACTAAACAACCTTGAGAACATATTTTGTTAGCAAATTTCTTAGAGTGTTAAAGCATAATCGTAGCTCTCAAAGTTTCATAACACATTAAATAGTAATTAAGTGAGATATATACTTAAACTTAGGTAATTGAACTAAATAAAAAGAGAATTAAATTAAATCGTCACTAAAACTAATTGATTTATATTTCTACCTAACTGCTTCAAGTGATGGAAAGAAAACTAAATTTCGAAATATTTCAATAGCTTAAGTGGAAAGAAATATTTTACGGCCATTTACAAACTTGTTACAATCGAGTGAATTAAAAAAAATGCTTTTTTAGAAGTATTTACCAAAACATAAAATCACTTTCTTTTTTTAAATACAAATTTTACTTTAAAACTTTCAATCTCTTGAATAATTACAATTCAAATATCATTTTTTTGTTATTATTTCAAAAACTTTATGTTTTTCTGTCGAGTACTTACATTTCGAAATTCACTTTATCTACGAATCAAATATCTTTTAATATTCATACTTTTAATCATAAAGAAAATGAAAAATTATATGCGAAGCTCGTAAAAATGTTATTTCTTACAAAAACAACTTCAATGTCTAATATTATATAACGACATTGTTCGGGGGCACCCGAGTCATTGTTAGGACATTGTTCAGAGTAAAATAACATCAGCTATATTTTCATTATGTTAAATAAAAATGACTTATCAGAATTTCCACAATGTTGTTAATACTTCTAGATAAACAATTATCAACAAACTGAGCATGTGATAATGATACAAAAAGTAAAGCGTTCAAGCTCTTATCCACTAAACTCAAACTATAAAGTTTAAGTTCAACTTTAAATATATTTTAACAGCTAAATATATTTATGCATTAGTAATTTTAAGTGCCAATAAGTCATCGCTATTTCAATATCGTCTTTTAGTAGTCCAAAGATGATTTAAATATTTAACAACTAAAATATACAAAACGTAAGAAAGATAAATGGAATGACAGTGGTGTTATTTACAAATGCTATAGTAACAAAATTGGGTTGCTTATTTACAAATGAATGGTTGATTCATAATTATATATAATGTTAAAATAAACATTTATAAGTAACAGCACAAGATAATACTTAGTCTGCAGCGTGCAAGGCCAAGTGCGTTCCCTAACTTCCTAACTATTTGAAGACTGGTGTGAAACCAGGCCGTTACTAACTTCATTCGCTCGGGTGCGTTCCACTCCTTTGTTGTTTGTATTTGTTTCATTTACGTTGTTAAAATAGCTCGCGTACCTATTCGAAAAACTCACGTTTTGTAACTATCCAAAAGCATATAGCTTTAACAAATAAACATTAAATTTACTTATGTTGATTATCTGGTTATGGCCACTTTTCATTTCATATATTAAATATATTACTTATAACACGAACCAACCAAAATTTTGAGGTGAACTGGTAATATGACCTTATTTAAAAGGACAATTTTTAAATCTATTTCATATCACTACTTGCTCGCACATCATGTTTGGGTATCCTATATTTGTGAAATATTCAGATTGATTTCTAAATTCGTTTCAAGTCCTGATACGTGATGATGACAGAAAATTAGCAAGAAATTGATTTAAAAATCGCTTTTGAAATGGATTCGAATACGGAGAGATGTTCTTTTAGGTTCTGTTCTTATAGTCGATACATAATAATATACATAGTGATAGACAGACCCAGATAGATTGGTCAAAACGCGATGAATCCTTTAAGGATTACTTTTTTCCAATGTATGCGACTCTAAAAATAAGGTTTGTAAAATAAAATAAGTGTGTAATATGTACTCTGCGCTCAATTAAATATCACCAAAAGCAATCATTTTATGATCAGGTGACTACGTCTAAAATAATAAATTATATAAAATTTGGCCCGCTCCATATTAGATAGTGAATAAAACATTGTTTCACTGACCAACAATGGAAATAAACACATTAGGTATTCCTTGACGTTCAACTTCGATAACATACATGTGATTTTGAATTTAGTCCACAATAAATATAATGTTTGCGAAAGTTACTTCAAACTACAACTATTGCTACTGGCACATGTTCCATATATGCTGGATTGATTGGCCATATTCCGACAGGTAATAGAAACTGTCGGTATTCAACAATATTGCTCTTATTTTGTCAGGTCGTCAGTTCTTAATTCGGTTTATTTATTTAATTTTGTTATCTTCTTTTATAATAATATTCAGCATTCTGAGCTCAGTAAATTCCAACTCTTCCGAGCTACGTAACAGCCCATTAAAAATTATCTCCTGCCAGCAAATTGTTGAGCTGGCTACTTCTCGATGTTCCTGGCAACCTCTAAATAGAAATTGTGCTGATTTCTAAAATTTTAAACAGAAAAGGTTTTGTACATTCAGTTTTGTACTCCTTACCCCTATAAATAAGTATTGCAGACAAAAACGATAGCTGCACTTGTGGCCTCAGTTCCACGGCTGTGCACTAACTATTGCCTTGAAATGCTTTCCATGAACTGTTTCCTTGTTTGTTACTTCCAGATCAGTGAAATCAGACGCCAGCAATAGGCATTATTGTACAGCAATGGCCACGTCGACTATGTTCTGGCTTATTGGAGGCCCTGTCTCAAAGCCGTTCGCCTTGATCGTTCAAGGCTACTCAAAAAGCAGATATCCATTAACTGTAACTTACTTTTTCTTCAGTCATGAAAAAAAGATCAATGGCAACATAATTTGAAATATTCACACCATATTCGGACCTATCGGAAGTCTTTCGTCGATCGCTAGAGCCGAATGCGTCGAAAGCGTGATCTCGATTTAATGTTATTTAAAAAGTAGGTCGCTATAAAATTTCTGCTTATTTTTTCATCTCGTATAAAGTGCATCGATGGCGACATAACTTCAGATATTTTAATCAGCTTTCAACAGCAACTCGTAAATTTCCCGACGTATTTACGGCTTACGAACAGCTGCTGTGTGACACTGTTTCACTGAACTTATTTAATTTTTTACATAACTTTTTATACTCTTTAAAACTTCATTGATCTGATTCATTGAAAATTGCATAATAAATTACATCAATTAAGGAGCGTTACATATATGGAAAGATTTATAGTTCGCATAAAAACCAATTTAAATTGTTAATTTTATGAAATAAAATCAATTATCAACATGTTCTAAATTTTATCTATTCAATCCAGTCAGTTACAAATCTATAAATTTTGAAATTAAAATTTTAAAATTTCCAGACTGTTCACTACTCAGACTTCAATTCAATTTTTTATTAGTTAAAAAAGGGATACTTTACTAACACACCCAAAAATTTAAGATGTGAGTCGGTAATTCCAATCTTGACGTTTGTGCATCGCAGGTCAATTTTACAACACTATATTATAAAATAATACAGCCATTTCATATATTTTTTACCTACGAATCTTAAAGTATCATTCAAAAAATCACAAAATATGTCTATATAATATTTACACTTGTTATTTCTCTCTACATTCTAAGTAATTATTCATTCAGGCTCATTATGGAGAACTCTCAGGCACTATGCTTCCTCGTGATGTTCTTCACCGAAGTAAGTAATAATTAGTAATATCCAACAAACACCGTAGATAAATAAGAATATTCTCAGTGAAAACTAAAGTACAACTTCGCTATCCACCGTTCAGTGTATTAAATCAAAATATTATGAACACATAATAGGTTCCATTGCTTCTTGAAATTCACTAACACATCGACTAGGCTCATAAAACAAAGGTTGCCCTTAGCCAACACATAACCATTATCCAATACAAACAAGGCATTGTATTACATACAATGGTTGGCTTCGGTCTAGGTAGACAAAAACTCCACTGAACAAGTCTGATCACCTAACTGCCTCATATAACCAGGTAACGATGATAATGGAAAGTCGAGTTCATTAATAAAACAAACCTTAGCTACTGGTAAAACGAAATGAACGTTAATTGAACACAAAATGTTACAAACGACGCTCATGACACACTCTGAAACAATAAATAGACAGTCACGCACTAGGATGACTCACATTGTATGGACATATTCAAGGGAGACATGCCAACGACCGAATTTAAAAAAAAACATATAGTATAATATCTGTTCCGTAAATATTTGCCTTAACGTGGAATCGAACGACGAACAACTCGTTTAGGAAGCAGGGTTAAAGGAGTCCTGTAGACTGTTTATTTATTCTGTTAAATTGTCAAATGTTAAAAATGTTAATTGTATAAAAAAATAATATACCTATATACCTATTAAATTAAAGTAACTAACAAACTGCTCAAACATTTTAGAAATCAAAACAGATATACATATAAAAGATAGTCAGGTACACACTTGTGTCCGTACGTGAAAACGTTATTAGGCAACAGTAAGCGTTAGCTACATAATGTTAAAGTTTTATAATGTTGCTACATTATAAAGTTGGATTCAACTTATTAAGGGCCATAATCTCTGTGATAACACGGTGGCTTTAAGGCGATCATCATGATTTCAGTAAGAAGTGAACACTACAGGATAACTTTGGCGCAAATGAAGCCTTGTAGTTAACTTTATCTTTTTTATGCTTGTAAGCAGAAAAACGAGCAAATTGGCTACCAAATAGTAAGCAATTACCACCGTCCATAGACGCCCGTAACACCAAATTTATTCATTAAATAATTGGTAGTGCCCCAGTTGTTACAAACGTCAATGGACGGTGATTATCACATACTATTAGGTAAATCTGCTCGATTTTCTTCTGATTACATAAAAATCATATTAAATAATAATAAATTATAATATATAAATATAAACCCGATTTAGGAACAATGTGGGCAGTGGGACACAAATCTATACGTGTGTGAGTATAATTATGTAAATATTGAATTCAACAGCGGCAGGTTTAAACTTGGTATAACTGTCTTACCGAAGTATTAAATTTCACTTTAATAATTTTTAATAGCGGTATTTTAATCTTGCTTTAAGAAAAAAAATGCTAGAGTAATTATACCAAAGAAAATTTGTTACAAACTATTCAACTTGATAAAAGAACTTTAGATTTTTGACTTACAGTTCAATCGAAGGTCAAGTCCACGTTAAAACAAAAATTTCTACGATAGTTATAACACCCTTGGACCCTCGGACAAGTGACGGACATTATATGCTAGGATTAACGTAAACTTGTCCTGGGGGTGGTTAACGCCGCTTATAGACGTCTGCAATAATAATGCATTACTAATAGATTTCTGACCAAGATGTAAGCGAATAACTAGATTGATGTTAACTCTCAGAGAATCAACTGAATCAAAAAATATTCCACAGTTGATGCTAGAAGGAAGGCGGTAGTTTACCACACAGGAAAAGAACAGTACACAATCACGCGCAAATACTGTTGGAATTAAACTGCGTGGTGTAGAGCTCAGCGACCAATTAGAGGTCGAAGATTACCATAACCTAGTCGTTGTTCAGCCGGCGCCACGATCAGGGGAGGTTGATTTCTCTGAAGGATAGCTAAAGCTCCTTACATCCCAATTATATAAGACCAATCGCGAAAAAAATTTATACATTCTACAACAATTTTTAGAGTATACATTTATGTATAAATTACTTGTTGTACAAAGTTACGTGAACTATATTGAAGATAACGTTTAATGCAACCTATAAAATATGCAAAACGAAAGATAATTCAATCGGGCGCATGGGTGTTGTATTTTGCTAGCTTTAGCACAAATATTATGTATTTACTCATTGAATCATTATTCCAAAGTTAATGATCTTACAAAGAACCAAAACCGTACATACGTTTACGGGCGAGAATTGAACGATTACATTTAACTTAAGTTTTCATACACATGAAGCTAAGAGGTGGATAGTGAAACTTTGAAATGATTACTAGAAAACTATTTGAGCTCACTTGGTCACTTGGAATACGAAATTTTTACCTTAACAACAATATTATAATACTTTAGTACAATTTTATAAGCTTTCAGGTGTGTTAGGTGTTAACCTAGACGTAAAATTAGTCCATTAAGACTGAGACAATTGTGTCTATCGACTGTCGGAAGATTGCAATGAAATTATTATATGTAGTTTACTAATTTAAGTTCGTCTTGTTATCTAAACATTATTAAGTCCAACCCAGGAACATGGTGAGATAATAGAATGAAATTATTGGATTCAATAGATCTCACCTTGATCGTTGGAACCGAAACTTACATCCAACTTATCAAAGATAAATAAAAGGGTCAAGACCGAATAAATACCGTAAACGTATGACGGCGAATTTTCTGACTCCTGTGGAAATTTTTAGACTTCACATTTTCACCTGTTAAAGAAAGTATATTCCTATATATATGTGTTTGTGTGTGCTTTTTTCTTTAAAGGGAAAAGGAATAGGAATGACAAAATTACTTGAGTGTTTTTAACTTTTTTCTCATTCCCTTATCACTGAAACTCCGTTGAATTTTAACTTTAAATATTTTTGAATTCATTTACAGAACAGAATTGTATCCAACGTGAGTATATTTGAAGTATTTCTTTATTTTTAGTTTCACCACATCAAAATGCTTTTAGCATTAAGCTTGCATCGGATGCTCTCAATGCACAGAGATGCCTTCACACCGGAAATTTAAGACGAAAATGTTCGTACGTGGATGACGTCTTAAATTGTTGATATTAACATTTTCTGGAATATTTATACATTAAATCGCTCTGAATTGTGAAAATGAATCACATTAGACATTAAAAAATCTGCAGAAGAGTGTTTAAAAGATATTTCCCATGAAGTAAGTGTAATTCCAAACCTACATAATAGTAAACTAAACAAATATATCTATACTAATATTATAAAAAGGAAAGCTTTGTATTTTTGTATGTTCGTAACGAATAAACTCAAAAATTACTGAACCGATTTTAAAAATTCTTTCACCATTAGAATGCTACATTACCCCTGAGTAACATGCGCTATATTTATTACTAGAAAAACTAAGGGATCCTTGCTAAAACTTCAGTAACGTGAACCAAGGTGTAAAAAAATTTGCTTAAAAATTTCTTTCATTGCATACGCTGCGGAAACTATTGATGATAGAACAAAAAAAATGTTCTACAATATTAAAGAACATATCAAGATAAAATTATAAATATACATATCTCAAAATGTTTAAAAATAAAAGTACACCCGTGCGAAGCCGGGGCGGGCCGTTAGTGTATTATAGAACATTTAAGAAACACGAATATCTAATTCAAACGGCATGAAATAGTAGGTGAGAATAGTCGTGAAATTTTAAACTATACAGAATGCCTACAACTATCGAAGAAGACATCTACGAACTTAGATCTTAAAACCGTTTGCCACTTTCACGAGGATAAAAACCACATTCTTATATCTTGTAGTTGCAACGTTCAGATCTCAACTAGTTACAAGCCCTCGCTCCATGACAACACGTTTAGCATTGAGCGCTATGACGCCCTAATTGTATCACGTTACATTAAGGGGTACACAATTGAGTTTACAGGCCGTGGAGCCTTGCGACCACTATTGTCGTTATAGTACAGCACGCCAAGTCAACAAAACACTTAGTTGCCCATTGAATCCGAGTCGTTCACTCTTTAAGTACTTCCAGACAGTTATTCGAGTTATAGTAACATATAGTGCGTACTGTTTCAATATCATCAATATCTTACGACTTACAACTGGCGAGTCCGTCAAGTTTACTCCGGTCCATAAATAAGTTTTGCGTTGCGGCTTATAGAATGATAACCTACTAATATCTTGATGTATTTCCCAGCAACACATTTCGAAACGTTGAATATCAGTTAAAGCGAATAAGCAATACTTTTATTAATAAAATTATTAAATATAAATAAATATAAAGATAAATAACGAGGATTGTTTCGATAATTTAATGGCCATGGGCGACGGTGACCACTTACCAACAGGTGGCTCGTCTGTTCATTTGTCAGATATTTACATAAAAAAATAAAATGGCAATATAGCATTCCTACAACAAAAAATATTTTCTAGTACGTTTTAATTAAAATACAAAATAAATTGAGCTTTAGTTTGAGTAATGTCTGATAAACAAATGTAATACAACCTGCCTCAAAAAATAATATTGGCATACTGATAGCCGTTTAAAACTATCTGATAACTTAATATTTTACATATACCACCGGCACGCCATTCGGCAGATTGGATTTCGGCTTCCAAAAAACGTGTAACCATTGGTTAGATTTAATTTTTCACGATGCCAGCAATTTTACGACAATCTAAACAGTATTTTTATAAAATAAATGGCTTTTACTAATCACTGTAATTATTCACATGATCTTTACATTTGCAGTGAGAGACCAGTTGGTTCCAACCGATAATAGGACTGTCAAGACGCCATCTTGTCTCTCTCAGTAATGTAGTCATCAATCTTTGCTAGTTACACTATACATATTTTCGTTCGAAGACGTTGTAAACATTTTATATTGTAATTTTGCAAATTGCAAATTTGCATATAATTTCCAACTACATACGTATCTTTAAACACTGTACGTAAAGTACGCTTACCTACTTTTCCCATAAATTCGGGCAACGTGTGAAAACTACAACTAGATATTGTTCTTGAACTTATAAAGTGGGGCGTTTAGTTATGGAAGTACACATTTTTATATATTTTGTTTCCGGTAGAAACGGCAAAGCTATGCTTTTCTTTGGATGTGATACAGGCGACAAGATGTGAGGCCAGGCGCCAACGAAGCATTCCAAATTAGTCTTCGGGATTCTCATATAATAAACTCGTGTAGTCTTGAGACGGCGAACTAGTTTCGTTTCAAATTAAGATCAAATGTACTTTAACTTTCATTAGTCAAGTGGTGTTCTAAATCTAAATGCTTATCTATACATATAATAAACTTTAAACTGATTGCTTTCTATACATGAAGTGTATTTGAGAAAAACTATTATTACAGACCTTTATTAACGCAATAGAACCCAAAACAATAGTTGTTAGAATATGTGACTCTTTGTCTGTGCGTTTGTAGTCGCTAATCTCAGAAAGGGCTTAACCGATTTCGTTATGGTTTTCACTGATGTATTGCAGGGAGCATCACTTAATACTGAAAGTTCGTTTTATTGCAATCCATCCATAAATTAAGTTATAAAGAGAAAAACCCAGTTCTTTAATAATGCTAGTGTGATTTCTAAGCGAAAGACGTAGTTTTTCTGAAGCGGTGGGAGGGCGATATGTTAAACTCAGATTGTAGAACGAGAGTGTGAATATGTGAGCGTTTATTTATTTATCTTATTTCGTTGTCTTTATTTATTGATTCATCGACACCCCGCAATTTACTAAAGGTGGAAACTTAAATGTTTTAAAGCAGGAACCGTTTAAAACGAAGATAACTATGAAGTAATTCTTGTAAAACGTATCCCTAAAACATAACAAGAGAAATAGATGTGTATGATAGATCTTTCTTTTTCAAAAAATATATAAAAATATATCTTTAAACATTTCACTCTCTACGGATTGAAAGCTAGTATGAAATATTTTACAAATCCTTTGATTTTTTTTTTCATAGTGTCCACTATAGTACATTATATCTTAAAAGCATGTCTATGCTATTGTGTTATGCTATTCATGTGTGTCTACATATCAACCACAAATCAAAGCCAATGACATTCATCGCGGTTGAATATTGGAAACGATATTACGAGTACAATCGATCGTTCGACGTTTGTATCGGTCAGCTGGATGCCGCTTCTACGCAATACGTGGTCCAAAGTTTTGGACATTGGATAAAACAAAATGTGTATTATTATAATAATGTTACTGTTACTTTATAACTTAACCATAGTGAATTGTACACAAAATTATTTATATATTACGGGTACCACGATTCATGCGACCGGGTCGTAATATCGCGAGCAACCGTATCATAATAGATAACACTATTATTATAATTATCACAACTCATAGTGTCCCACTGGGATCAGGTATCCTCTTATATAGAATAACGACTTTCGTAGCCCATAGAAGTGCGAGCGTCAATAACAAAAATACGTATCATCTTAGGCATACAGAGTAGCAATATATATGTATTTTAAACCAGCCACAGACTGAACTATAATTTTAATCGTGACCTCCATCGATGTAAATAAATTTTCCATTGAATAAATAAAAAAAATGTAACGTAAATTCGGAACGTCCAAAGATCCCACGGGGCCACAACACTGGCATTTATTGGCAGATAGATCTTCAACAGGCAGCTCAGCTGAGTGATGGTTGAAAAAAAAAAAAACAAAAACACAGCNNCGGCATGCCCGCCGTTATTTTTACGCTGTGCGATATATTAAACAGGCTGTTATTAGTATTTTTGTTAGAGACTGTAAACCAGCATTCAATTCGTGCAAATATTATATTATTTTATTTTGGTGACGCTAAACCCTGATGTAACAATGGGAGACCGGTCAGAGATATTGGCCCAGCGAGAGATTCCACCTTAGATATGATAATATAGATGAGAATAGAAAGAGAGCAGAAACGCGTGAGAAAATAAGTGGGTATATAGATCAGATATAATATCTGAAATTGCGATTTTAATCGGTATATACAATATATACAAGTGGGTATATATTTATTTTGTCACGTATTTGTCTGTCAGTCGAAGCATCACACAAAAGCCATTCAGCTAATTCAGATGTAGTTGACTGCTCCATATCGTCTGAATAAACTTAAAAGCTTCTTTAACATGTTACATCGAGTGAGTTGGATAGGACCGGAAATAGCTTTATCTTTACATCGAGATATCGTACTGTCGTACAAATGGGAGATCAGATCTCTCCTGATTTCCGAACAGGAATTATCAAATTTAAAAGTTTCGACTAAGATAGAAATTGCTGACAAAATAAAATTAAATAGCTTGGTGAAAAGCTTAACACTTACGATTACGACTCACTTATATATGAATCTAAACAGTGAAGATACCTACATAACATACAGTGGCATATATTCATGTACTAGATATATCCCATCGAGACGGTCGGCAAATATTGAAATGTAAATAATATTCAATTGCAGCGGGCAACAGTATACATTAAATGAATAAATTTCTTCAAGCCGACATGGATAGAGGTGGAAACATCAAATGCGATATATAAACTGTATATTACAGAGAATCTGTACAAGAAGTGAAATGACAGCCGAATTATATTACTAACAATATTTGTATAAAGGCACCTATCTAGGACTAGGTGACGGCGACCATTTTTCGATCGGATGGCCCGGGTGCTAGTATGTCGGCTGTTGACATAAAAAAACTTGCTTTCTAACCTTCTTCTTATTTCCCGGTCGACAACGCATCAGTGATAACTTTGGTCTTGCTGATGTCCATGGGCGACGGTGACCACTTACCATCAGGTGGCAAAAAATATGGATGCCATGAAAATAGGATCAGCGGTTCTGCAATAACTATTAAAAGCAAAAAAACTAAAAACAATTAAAAAAATAAATCCGTTAGCAGTCCAATCTAGAACACGAATTTCCCATATAAGGATGAAGCCTGGAGCTTACTGTAACGCGTGGCTCCAGTCCGGATTGGTGAAAGTATTAATAGTCAAACCAAGTTTCAGAAGAAACGAAACTAAATAATAAACGTACACACAAGGAAGCGCTAAAGAAATTTTGCCATTAGCTGTCACCCAGTCAACTACCGACAGCTCTCAAAGTTGTCTACCTCGATTGATCAATTACGAATGACGAAAGGTCAGTGTATGAAAATTTCAAACGTAAAGTAATAACTATTGATCGATTTGAATATATTCGTTTGCTACAATATCAAATCGGTCCGCGAAGTCAGTAAGCTCGTGAAATAATATCAAAATTAAATTAATCCTCCAGGCTGTAGTTCCAAGATAACGGGCCATGTAAGGTTAAAATCTTAACCAATTTGTACAAGTGAATTAAAATGTACATTAAACTTGTACCTAGACACAAAGATTTAAAATTTTGTTAAATGAAAAAGTATTTTCTTGAGGCTGATGTTTGTATAATTTTAGACGTGCATTAATTCTTATTTGATAGTTTGAATGAAGAGCAAGAGGAAATTTTGTTACACTGATGTCCATATCATGTTCCTGGGTGAACCAACATTGAGAGGGTTAGTTAGGATCAAACAAAAACCATTTTCTATTTACAGCGAATTCTACTAAAATCTAAAGTAACAGTTCAACATCGGAATTAAGAGATTGTCGTCACTCAGAATATCCTAACCGAGTTAGAGGAGCTTTTGCGCGAATGTCAAGTATTTCCAAGAATATCTCAGAAGGAAATTCATTGTATAGTGTGCACGTGCGCGGTAACGATAATAACAAAATCCAAGCCGGATTGCGAAGAACCGACATGAATCCCGCAGATGAAATAAAAGTAAAAATATTTATTAGCATGCCGTTAAGACAGAAATAGGTATAATAAATCTCCGCATAATAATATAACAGGTATGGTTTTGACACTATGATATCAAGGAATCAGATCCATCCAAACATTCATGAAAAGAAAATCTATTAAACTATTATAGCTCTGTAAGAAGTGACTATCTACCGACCAAATCGTCCAAGGTTCAATTCCAGTCAAAGCAGACATAAGACATATTTGTCTTCGGGTCTTTGAGATGTCCAAAATGTATATGCAACACAGCAATCCTATTGCAGAGGGAGTATGAAAAAAAAAACAATTTTATTTTTACCATCTTTTTTGTCACTTACTTTCTTCGTAAGTCATAGCAGCAAAATAAGTAATACTGTTTTAAACATTTGCATACATTGAGCTGAAACTTGTGTAAGATAAACAATAAGTTAACATTATGCTAGTAAGGAGATAATCTGATTATAGATCCAGGCTATATCAAGGCAACAACTAACTAAATGTTTATTTTCAGAATACGTCTCTACTTAATTATTTTTCAGTTATTTAATCGATCGGATAAAAACTAAATATTTAGTCATTGAGACATACGAGTACAAGGCACTTTATTTTTTATTCATAATTATTGTATTAAAAATACGTCAAGCAACACAAAACGTCGGGCCTATGCTTTGAACACCAAACCAACACTATTTTGAATGACGCAGTATATTTAAGTTTTCACGCGACATTAGTTGTTTCGTGAAATCGTGATTCATATTTCCAGTGATATATATTTCAGTGTGACATTAACCTAATATAACTATAACCAATTATACGTATGACATTCACTTGCCAATTAATTTTGTTTCTCTATTGCAGTGTACCTAAGTTATAATACTGTATACGATAAGGAATTGTCTGTTGAATGAATGTTGTTTGAAATACAAAATTCTTAAACATAGTATATTTCATCTGTATGCATGCACAAGTCACTACTCGCAACCGAAGAAGCCCTGAAGCATCGATCACTTTGCTTTCATTGCGTATTCAACAGCATATCATGAAATATGTTACTTGAATTATAACGGTTAAATATGCCACAAACTGTATCTTAATCATGTAATTGTTAGATTTGAGCGCAATATACAGTTCTAGTATCAGTTAAAAATGAATACTGACAGTTTTCAGAATACTGTTCGATCTTCAAGTGAGGTATTTACCGTTCATTGGTAAGGGCATTCATCAACAAAAGCAACCCTCAATCTACGTGAAACGCGATGAGATACTATATGAATGTTTGTTTTACATATACCTACATATAGATTGCACATATTGCTCTATTTGTTTGACATATTATATAGATTGCTACCAATATACACTTTGTTTACTCTGTTCAAAGATATTCATAATTGCCCGTGTTACAGGAATCCATAACATCAGCAGTCAATAATTTCACGTATAACTAATGAGTGATATTTACGTGGATCGTGTAACGGATTGTTTACACAAAACATTGCTGTGCACGTGTTAAGAGAGGTTAAACGTTGCATAAACAAACGGGTAGCTCGAAATTTAAAATCGTTTACATCTGCATTTAAATGTGTCGTGCGTATATCATGGCATGAATGTGAAGCGTGCAAAGTGTTACACAACCACAGACATATTTACAGTAACTTCTGTCAAACAGAATATGGTTAGCTTGTGGTTTATTTTTATTTTTTTGTATGAACATGATTCACACCTTCACCTACGCGTATTCCTTGGTTACCTCAAATGAAACTAATATTACAGAATACATAGTGCGATATAAGCGGTATTAATTATTGATTTACAGTCCCACACTAATTGTAATGGTAAAATTGTCTTTTATATGAAAGAAAGGAACAAACGTAAACCTTTTGTAAGGTACTGACACTGCCAAGCCCATATAACGAATGTTATATCCAAGGTATGGTAATAAATATGTTTAACTTATCATATATATGTGAAACATTGCGAAAGATGTTGGCAAATAGTATTAGAAAAAGTCTAGCAGTCTAGTCTTAAGTCTCGCGAAAATCTAATCACGAAGGGCACGTAACACGTCAATGTCACCCGCAACACAGCGATTGCTTGGGGATTGGGTGTATATAAGTGTTTGTTTAACGACTCTTTTTCTCGTCAAAACAAGCCTCAAGGTTTTATAGAAAAATACCAAGTCTATTAGCATCAATGTCACGGAACGACATCATACTAAGCTGATAAGATCATTCGAGCCGGAAACTTCAGAGATTATCTTCGCAATCAATTACTTTAATGATGTGAAAAATATTTTACACTACAATCGACAAGACTGTTTCTGAAAACGCAAGAGACCTAGCCTATACATATATATAAATATACACTACCGGTCAAAAGTTTGAGACCACTATAAAAAAATTAAGAAAACAAATAAAAGTCAACATATTTAAATCATTATGAAATACAGTTTTTATTTCCATGTTTAATAATATCCAATATTTAAAATTAAAAAATTACGAATACAAAAGATAATATTAAATTACTAAAGAAAATACAAACAAGAGAGTTTACACAGACTTTTCATCAAAATATCCTCCTTTGCATTTTATTATTTGTTTTACCAATCTTGGCATGCGAGCAATTAACTTATTTATTGTCTCTTGCGAGATATTCTTCCAGCTGTCTTCTAAGGCATTCCACATGGCCTGCTGTGAAGAAGGACATTGTTCCCGTACGTTTCGCTCAAGTTCTTCCCACAAAAGCTCTATGGGGTTAAGATCGGGACTTTGGGCTGGCCATGTCATGTTTTCCAACACTTTTTCTGACTGTTTCTCGTCTAAATAGCCCCTATATAATTTTGAACTATGCTTTGGATCATTATCTTGTTGGAAAATAAATCCTTTGCCGATTAACTTTAGTCCGGAGGGAAT